>PVIR01015643.1:0-37946 GCA_004026965.1 Petromus typicus
AGGTAGCAATTTCTGAAATACAGTGGCATCAGGGGACAGATTATTCAAGTCCAAGCCAAGGATAATATAAAAACACTTGAACAAACCAAGTTCTGTTTCCTGTGCATCAGTGACTGTGTCCCGCCATCGTCTGTGCGCCACTCATAGAGGACCAGTGTCAAGTTGGAAGAGAATTTAGAGAGCATCCTCTTGGGGACTGCGGGGTCCTGCCCCGCTGCCTGCAGTCCTGACCCATGGCAGACATTACTAATCAATCCCACCTCACTTTCCTTTTGAGTTAGGTGCAGACTTAACTCCAGGTAGCCACACATATCGGTGAGGATGCACTTGATGGGACATTTATTTCTCATTCTCATTGTGTACTACCTCCTCATTCAGCTTTAAGGTTACACCGTGAGTACTGGCTGATACAGCCCAATGCCCAGTTTTCTTGGTCCTAACACAGGCTTTTGTGTACAGTTGTGCATTAGACATTGGGGTTCTATCAGGGACCTTTTGCTTATATCTTTGTGAGCAACACAGGACTTCACCTGAGTGACATTTAATATTTTGTTGTAGAGATAAAATTATAGCATTTCAGAGGCAGGAAGCAGCTTAGAGATCATCTCAATCTTTCCTTTCTATCACAGGGAAATTAAAACTCGGCGAGGTCAAGCAACTTGCTTGCGGTTTCATAGCTGGTTGTTCTTTTCTCTGTATCAACAATATACATTCCAAGCCAAGGGCTCTCGTCTGGAGGTAGAGAAGTCACTCAAATATTTAAACTTCCATTTTTTGGATAACATCTTAGTAACTGAGACTTGTAAAAGGTGCATGCTTTAAGGAATACACAACAGCTTTAAAATTGTTTTGATGTTTATGATACACCTCTAGATTTACCTTTCTAATTATGTTCTGTTTTGTTGATGAAAAAATCGTTTCATATTTCTTAGTTCAATAGTAATTAGGAATCCAGGTCTGTACCAGGCTAGAAAGCGTTGTTATTTTTGTGTGGAAATCTGTGTCAGTCAATTCTCCTGTTCACTGAAACAAAATATCCAACAATCACAATTCAAAGGAGGTAAGGTTTAATTTGTCTTGTGATTTTGGGGTTCCAGCCATAGTTAGCTGGCTCCAAGATGGAAATAGCATGTTGGGGTGTATGGAGGAGGGTGCTTATCCCATGGCATCCAGGAACCAGGGAAGGAACCTTCCAAGTGATGCCCCTCCTCCAACCAGGCCCAACCTCTGGACAACATGTTAAGCAGGAACTCATGCAGCAATCCATCCACAGGTGAATATGGTACCTCCCATAACCTAGTCACCTTTCCAAAGCCCCCGCCCAGAGCACATGAGACTTCTGAGGGACGTCCTACATCTAATCCACAGCACAATTTTTTCACTGATTTCTGTGTGTGAACATGGGAAAAGAAAATGATAATGTCTAAGGCAGGAAAGAAATGTTCTCTTTCTAGGGTGGAGGGGCCGATAAGTGGATTTCCAGTCCTAGGTGTAAGATAATCTCTACAGCTTCTGTTTCCTCATCTAGAAGACCACAGCCATGATAGTTATGTTCCCAACATTGTGGACAGTTGTGAAGGTCAAATGAAAATGTGTCTGCAAAGGACTTTGAAAAGTAAGGGATCCACGGGCCGGGGATATAGCTCAGTGTTTCCGGCGTCAGTCTTGCAAGCACAAGGACCCGGGTTCAGTCCCGGTAACCATATAACAATACTGGGTGTGGAGACTCACCCCAGCAGCAATCAGTACCACATACCACAGTGCCAGGTGTGGTGGCTCACGCCTGTAATCCTAGCACTCGGGAGGCAGAGGCAGGAGGATTCCTGTGATGTGAGTTTGGGGCTGAGCTCAGGGCCAGCCTGAACCACAAAGCGAGACCCTGTCTCAAAAAAAAAGAAAAGTAAGGGATCCTGGAGACGGACAAAGGGAATGGGGGAGGGAGGTACTCAGGAGTAGGGTGTGGAGAGTGGGGGAGATGGACAGTGTCTCGGGTTGGAAAGCCGGCAAGAATTCCTGTGCCCTCATTACACGAGGTGCTCCTGTCAGATTTAAGCCAACCCGTTTTACTGTTTTGGACACCGCCATATTTTAGAAATGGCAGTCCGAAGAATTGCCACATTTTAAAAAGGTCTCTTTCTTGAATTTACCACTGGGTGTTATTTTTATGCTACTGTTCTGTTATCCAACTTCAAAATATACATCATATTTATATTGGCTCTGCTAAACATATATTTTTATTTTATTGCTTACCATGTGGGTGACATTTGGTTATTGAACGTCTGGAGAATTGGACCCGGTTGTTGTTGTTGTGTGTGTGCGTGCTTTATTCTTCCTTTCGTAAGTGCTTGCTCTGATGTATTAATCTTTACAAAAGGAATGAGACGGGGACACATAAGCATTCGCACTCACACACACACACTAATCACATTGCCATTTTATCTCACTTTGCGGGTGTGTGGCTACATTTATAAGAGCCGACAGATCTGAAATAGGTGGTCTGAACTGATTCAGGTGGGGAGCAATGAAGCCAGCAGCCTCCTGGGGAATCGGCTCATGGAGGGAGGGAAGGGAGAGGGAGGGAGGCTTTTGTCTTCTGTTTTGTGAAGGACACCAGGTGAGAAGCAAGGAGAGAACCACTGTTAGTCTGAGCTGGAAGGTTCCCTGGGGATGTATTTATATGTCTATAAAATACAGACATATGTTTTATAGATATTTTATATCTCATATGCCCATATATCTATATAGGACCTCACATAATTCTCGATCCTGGCTTCAATAAATGGTTATTGGATTAAGGAACAAAGGGATAGTTACGAAAAGCATGTACTGAGGTTGTGCTCCGCAGGATACCTCACAGGCACTTTCTCAAAGCCTCCAGCAGCCCTGCAAAGTTATTTCATTATATCTGTTTTAAAATTAAAGGACACTGAACTGTTCAAAGAGTTAAACATAGGACTGTCACATCACCAAGCAATTCCAACCTTGTTTGGAGGGGTGCGGGGCCACAGGCATTGAAAGCAGGCCCTTGGATACCTGTAATGGTTCACAACAAGTAAAAAGTGGAAACATCCCAAATGTCCATGAACTCATGAGTGAATAAACAACCTGCCTACATGTATGATGGGAATATTACTCAGCCCCGAATGGAAAGAAACACAGATAAATGGCTACAACTCCAGTGAAACTTGGTTAATTACATCACTGGACTGGTTAAATCTGAAGAGACAGAAAACAGACTGGTGGTTGCTTGGCGGGTGCGGGCGGGTGGCGGGGGCGGGGGGACTGCAGGCTTACTGATATTGGCTTCCTTTTAGGGTGATGGAGATGTTTTGGGACTAGACACGGGGTGACCGCATAACACTGTGGAAGTGCCAAGTGGCCCCCTTCCGGCTCCGAGTTTGGCCATATGATCCTGAGACCAGTGAATAGCAGCAGACTTCACAGAATCACAGGGCTAGGAAGCCCATGTGTGTTTCCCCCACTGTCTTGAGGGCTGCCCCCAGATGCCCAGGGCCGACTTCTGCAGGACGAGGATCATGGGGAGCAGTTCGAGGACCCCAACCTTGCCGGGCTGGCGGCAGACTGCAGATGCAGGAGGAATCCCAGCCGAGTTCAGCCAAGCCTGGCTCACACCAGCACAACCACCCAGGTGAGGGCAGATACATGAGATCACAACTGACTTCTTAGTGGTGGGTTGTGTTTGCCTGGTGGGTGCTGGCTTCCACCATGAAAACTGCCAAGCTTAGCAGTCCTTGTTTTGTTGTAATAACCAGCTGAAAACAAGGCCTGACGTCACAAATCTAGTAAGAAGAGGCTGAGCTCCTTCTGAAGTTCAGTTCTGGAGTCATGGTTCTGAGCAGTTATCTCTTTCATTTTGCAAGGGAGAGAGATGAGGCTGAAATGGGGTAGGGTAGTGGTTGGAATGGAGGGGATAAGAGGATCGTTTGTGTGCATGTGCGTGCATGTGCGTGCGTGTCCTCCTCTGTCCTTAGTAATGCAGGAATGACACCTGCAACCCTCTCAGCCTTCTCCCAGGGCCTGAACCAATATCCTGGGAAAGAACTGATGATTGTTCCCACAGCGGTTTGAGGGTTCCTCCGTGGCTGTCACTGGCTTTTGGCAAAGTTGCTGTTTTCTGCTGCACAGCCGTGGGCCCTGGCACTCACTGGCAGAGAGGGGAGAAGGACAACTTGTCATCTACTGCTCTTCTCTCCTAGGGCTGCGCCCAGGCATTAGCCCAGCTCTTTAGGAGACTTTAACCTGGCAAAGCAGAGCTGCTAGGATAATTATGCCTTTAACGCCTATACGAAGAGTCCCAGGGAGAACATGCAAGTCATTTAGGTCCCCTGGGTTAGTGAGCGGGACCCTTGTCTTACACGACATCCCTGTCATGTAAGAGGAACTTGATATTGCCAGCACCACCCCCCTCTCTGGAAAATGGTCTTTCTCATGGGAAGAGAAGCCAAGTTCATCTACACATTAAAGTGCTGGGGTGGGGCTGATTAGGATGGGAGAGGAGAGAAATCCACGGACAACAGGTCAAGGAAGAGCTTTTCAGGGGGCCGAGGATGTCGTCACCTCAGCCGCAGGGGTCAGAAGGAAGTAGATCGGCCCGGCATGATGGCCCGTGTCTATAATCCTAGCACTTGGGAAACTGAGGCAGGAAGACCAAAAGTTGGAGGCCAGATGTGTCTCAAAAAACCAAGCTGAATGAATAAGCGGAAGGAAGCAGATGGGGGAATGGGTGGAGTTTCCATGGGTGCTGTGGGGTGCCGCGTCGAGGATGGACTCGAGCGGAGGCAAGGACTGGCACTGCCGGCGGTGTCCTGAGGTCCGGACTGCAGAAGCTCCCTCGGGTCTGTGCGGAGCGCACCCTCCGCGCCTGCTCTGGGCACTGCTCTGCACTGGGTGTGGGAAGAGGCAGGAAGTGACGTCACCCATGTGCCTGACTGTTCAGAGAGCCCTGTGCTCTTCTCATGGGTCTTGCTGAAGCTGAGATCCAAGATCACAGAGGAAAACTGGAGGGTGTCCAGCTTTACCTTGGTGCTGGGGGCGGATCCCCAGTTCCCTTTTGCGTGGTGGCGTCCTTGTCACTGTCACGCTGGGACTCCGATCTCAACATCATGGGCAAAGACTCACGAAGAAGCTGGGCTGAGCAGAGAAGCCAGAGTGGACACTTTCCTTCCTTCCTCCCACACCCAGACACCAAATCCATCCCCCAAAGCACACCGCATGCAGTCCCATCCCACTGCTTATGTCACTGGCCACAGGCATACCACGTACCATACAGACCATCACACACACACACACACACCATTTATCAAATGCCTATCACATCATCCACAAACCTGACACACCACCCACCCACGCTTCAACACACTGCACAGAAATGACCACCCAGGAGCATGCATGCCTATCACACCATGCACATCACTCCTCGTCTGTATACTTTACATGCCCTGCTCCACTCCTAGGATCTCTCTACTTCTTCCCCCTTAGCACTTACTATGTCTCCTCCCCCAGCTCCCTTCTCACTATAACCAGGGCAGGAAACTAACAGCACTTTCTGGTCACCCTCATGGTGCTGAGCCACAGCAGGCAAGAGGGACAAGAGAGGTAAGTGACTGCATTTGCACACTGTGCCCTCCCACCGGCATCTGGATACAGTGGAGCATTTTATCAGCTAGTAGACTTTTGAGAAACTTTTAAGTTACGTGACCCCTTTCTCCTGCCTCAGAAGTAAGGTCACCGGCTCTGCCTTGAAGGGCTCATCCTGTGGTGGGGGCGATGACAGGTAAACGGATGACTTGAAGCTCTTTGAGAACACTGGGCCCAGGAGTCATCACCACAAGCATCTCCCTGGGAGACTGTGAGACACAATGTGAGGACACAGAGTGACCTTGTCTGCCCTGAGACTGGCAGGAGAAGCCAGTCTCTTCGTCACTTTCCCCGCCGCTGAGACGGAATGCCGGACTCCCACAATTTACAGAAGGAAAGGTTTTTTTCTGGCTCACATTTTCAGAAATTTCAGTCCAGAGTTGAGTGGCTTTAAGACAGAAGGGGCACGGCAGGAGGGCTGGGAGCTGAGGAGAGCTGCTCACATCATGGGAGCCCGGAAGCGCCGAGAGTGAGGGAGGAGCTGAGGGAGACACACCCTTCCGGTCTCACCTTCCGGTTACCCGTTGTAAGCGTGTCCTCCTCCTGCAGTGCTCTCAGCTGCCTAATCCCTGAACGATGAGGCTTTGGGGAGACCTTCCGGATCTAGACCATAACTCTCAGTGTACAGATCGCTCTGCCTGGAAGGTGTGAGATAACAAAAGGTGATATGGGAGGGGAAGGCCAGGATGGAAAGGTGCTCACCGTGACAGTGGGGACTTGGTGTGGGTGGGGGACTTGGTGTGGGTGTGGGTCTTGGTCTCGCTGTCCAGTGTGCTGGGACCTTGAGTTTTTACTTACCTTCCCTGGATTTCAATTTGTTTACCTGAGAAGAACAGTTGCTCAGGGCAGTGCTGAAGGTCAAATCTAGAGGAGATCCATGTGTCTGACAGGCAGGGAGCACTGAAGGAAATTGGCTGCTGTTCTTCCTCTGTAACTATTGGCACCACCTGTCTACATGCCCCTCCCTGGATCTAAAGGGATCTGTGGAGCAGATGCCAGCCACAGGGATAGCCTCCCAGGTCCCCCCATAGGAGAAGGAATCTTGACAGCAGGACGACTGATGGCTGATGGATGGGGGACAGCCCACATGACAGGTCTGCTTTGGGGGCCTTTGGCGCACGCGACTGGCAAAGGAACAGTGTCCGCTGAGGGGAGAAAGACCACCAAGGATGAGCGTGGGGCCCAGGGCAAGGTGGCTGAGAAGACAAACTGTCAGAGGCTACAGGATGACATTGATGTAGTCCAGCAATGGCGAACTTGTTAGAGCCATCAGTGATACAAACAGCTTGCTGTGGCATGTGTGCCATAGGTTCGCCATCACTGATCGAGTCGCTTGCTTTGGCAGGCAGTGGTGCTGTTCTAGTGGCCAAGCCACATCTGCTGAGGGACTTGGCCCTGGTTCTGCATTTACTGAACAAAGGGGTGGACTCAGTAGTCTGAGACACTGGAACTGTCCCCAGGCCTGAGGGTGTGCGCAGCGTCCTCGGTACAGTGTCATGGTGCCGCGCTCAGGGTCCCAGCTTGACCTCCATAGTGATTCACATACTTTCCATCCCTGGGCTGACAGGGGCAGGTGAACCATGAAGGCCACCCTTTCCAGTCCCACCCTTCATGTTTTAGGGTCTGTGCCATTGTCTCTTGGGCTGGACGAATTCTGCTCAGAAACAGACCAAGACATGCCCTTTCTTCACTCCTGACCTGAGAGCAGAGAGCGGTCTAGGTCTTCGGCCCAGGGCAAGTTAAGTCAGAATGGATTCAACCTCATGGCATCTCTGTCCCTCCCACAAGCCTGGCAGTGTGAGTGTAATGGGCCCGTCCCTGCACCAAGACCTCAGGCTCTGGAGACGCAACTTCCTGACCATGCTGACTGGACCCACTCCCACTCCGATCTCCAGCAGCCCTAGGTGCTCCGCAGAGTACTCTCGCTCGGCACAAAGAGCCAGCACATCCTCGGGTCCCACCAGGCCTGGGATGGCAAATGGGTAGCCACTCTCCTCCTGCCTCAGACAAGAACAATCAAGCCTTCAGCCTGATTTTTTCTTTTTTATCATTTCCCATGACAAATGGGTCTGTGAAGGAGGACAGCCTGCCCGGGGCATTCTGTACTTCAGTGAGGAAGACAGAAGGCACTGGATTCATAAAACCCTAATGCACCACTTGAGCAGATTTCCCAGTAACCAGAGCCTGCAGTTGGGGCTGCTGAGGCCCCTCTGCCCTGAAGAGAGGCAGCTCAGCCTTCAGCCAGCATGGATGGACCTGCTCCACAGCCTTCCCCGAGCCCAGGACCAGGTCTGTGTGCTCGGTGGACCAGAGAGTCTTGGGATGGACTGTGGAAGGGTTAGGAGTGGCCGGTGTGGGGTTGCGGGGGTTTCAGAGCTGGTCAGGCTTCAGCCCGAAGCCACGTGACCAGCTTCCTACCTGAGGTTTGGGAGTTTGTAGCTTTTTCCTTTGGAGTATGCAAGATGAAGAACAGACACTGGATGCGAGGCAGTACAAAGAGGACACTGGGTGGACACATGGCGCAGGCCTTGCTGCTGACAGGAGTGAGGGGGAAAGCAGAAGCTGTCACTCCGTCCTGACAAGTAAAGAGCTAAATGAACAGCAAGCAACTCTTCTTAGACTTGGGGTGGGACTGCGGTCACAGGCAGACTGTGGCCCCAGAGTTGCACAGACAGGTGGCAGATCGTGGGAGTCACTGCCCACTGGGGAAGAGACCGAGAGTGTAGAGGTCTGTGGGAGCCAGTACTGGGGCCACAAGCCTGAGCTCGATCTGGGGACCCAGCATGGAGGGCCCACAACAACCAAGTGCTCAGTCAACAGCTAAGAAAAAGGGCCCGATGCTTCAGGTGGGGGAGCAGGCATGGGAAACTTCTGAAACTTCCAAATTGCCTGCCCCACTGAGGCCCACTCTCAGGTGAAATTAGTTCACCACAGTGCCAGCGCCAGCCCCTTCCGCCTTCCTGTCCCCAGGGCTACATGTCAGAGGCTCTCGGGGAGTTCTAACCCAGGTGCGCATGCTCAGCCACAGGCCGAGCGGAATCATGGGGCAGCAGAACACCTCTCATGCCTCACCTCCCTTACAGCCCTATGTGCACATGGATTCTGAACATGTCCTACATCCGCATGATCTCAAAGGAGGACTGTCAGCTCCATTGTACAGGTGAGGACTCTGAGGTCCCAGAGCAGAGGGCACCTGCTGAAAGCTGCTAAGTAGAAAGGGGACAGCCAAGCCCTCGATCAGCGCTTCTCACTCCTAGGTCAAGGCCCAATGAGGAGTCCTGCCTTTGCCTGTGAAAGCATATTCCAGGCCCTCCAAACACCCGGGAGTCTGTGGTTACCTAATCCTGCCTGGCTCTGGAACCTGCCAGCAGCGACTCAGGGAGTTTTGGATCCTGCTGCTGGGAAGGGGCCTGCAGGTCCAGCTCTTGTCCCTCTGGGTCATCCCTGCCTCAAGGAGCTGGTATCCATTCTGAACATTCAACCCAATCTCTAGGCTGAGGGTATGAACGGCAGTGAGAGTCTGAGGCCTCAGGACGAGCTGTCTGGAGCGGCCCGAGCACCGCTCCGCTCCCTGCTCTCAGCCAGCCCAGGGCAGCTGCAAGCACAACCCTCCCCAGGTCCCTGGTTCTCACGATAACCCTGTTGGAGCCAAGGACAGGGTCTCAGATGTTGAGGGCACACCTTGTGCCGAATGCTCTCAAGAACAATCTGTGTTTCCTAAGAGCCTCGTGCCCAGAGCTTTCCGGAGCCAGAGGTAGGCAAGAAGAAAGGGACTGTGGGCACAGGATCTGACACGGGGCCATGCGGGTTAAATGCTCAGTTTTGGCTGCATGATCTTGAACAAGCCCTCTAGTTTTGGAGTTTTTTTGGTGAAAAGTGGTGATACGAACTATAACCAATTCACAGCATCTGCCCCGAGGTTATTTGGGATGGTTTACACAGGCCCTTTGCTCTTGGCAGAAAGCAGTGATAAATTCAGTATTACTGTAAATGTTCCCCTCTGGGGCATCTTTAAAGTGACAGGGCAGAATCCATAGTAATGCAACACCCACAGCTATGTCCGTTCCACTGACCCTCTACCAGATGACCTTAGCCCCTCCCGCCTGGTGGGAATGAGTGATCAGTGTCCTGTAGCAAAGGTGGCCTGTCCTGTCACAGGCGTGAGCATCCTGGCAGGGCTTGGACAGAGCAGGGGCCAGGCTGAGCCCTTGGGAGGCACCGCCCTGCCATAGTCCAGGAAATTATCGTTTGTGAGTTTGAAATTTCCTGACAGACAGGATGAGCCATCGGAGGCGAGAGTTTCATTTCCTCTGCTGTCCAGTTCCTCGTCTCCCGGGGAAGGTGTGTGAGTGACAAGCTCTAATTAAAGCCTCGGTGTGCGTCCCAGTCGGGGAAGGCCGGTCTCATGGTCAACATGGCTGGTGAGGACACACGTGCTGCCTGGTGATTTGCCACAGTCCTCCTTCCTGCCGGCTGGCCGGTGTCCCCACGTGGTGACCTCTGCCGACCTGACAGAGGCTCCCACACTGACAGCGCTGGGCCATCTCTTCACTTCCCTGAGATCCCACCTCCAGGGTCCTGAAGAAACCCTTGAGGCTGGGTGCTGGAGGCCACAAACCTGGAGACGGTGCCCTGGGTGGTTGTTCACCCCGGAAGCTCAGGCAACCTGCAGTAGGGACAAGATGGCTGTCTTTGGATTCAGCCTCTGCACAGCTCTGGAGTGGGGTGCTTCTGGGAGAAGGAGGAGAGGTCCCTGCTCCAGTAGGAGCCCCTGGTAAGCTGGGCTTACCTGCTGCCTCGAGGTCATCTGGCCCAAATCACTGTGGCCCAGTCTCCTGCCCTTGGTGGTGCTTCCTTCTCTCTGGAATCTTACTGTTTCACTTGTTCAGCAAATGTGTTAGGTCATGCCCAGAGATGGAAGCGAGACAGGGGTGTCCCTCTCTTTGTGGGAAAGGCGGGGCCAGGGGCAGCTCTGGGCCACACAGAAGTCTGCTCCAGGGTTTCCGGAGGAGGGCTCAGGGCAGGGCAGACTCTCTTGCCACAGAATCTGAGTCCTTCACCGCCCCCACAGCCCCTCTCCCAGCCTCTCTTGGGACCAGACTGTCCAAGGCCAGCCTGTCACAAGCCCAGCCAGGCCCTCCCTCCCAGGTCATCCTGACCACTGATCTAGCTCCACCAACACCACCTCTCCAGCCATGTCTTGGCACTGGTTCTATTTTTCATGGGGGACAGGAAGTGTCCAGTGAGGAGGGAGGTCTCTCTGGCCATGCAGTCTTCTGCTACCCACAGGCACATCGTTTTCTTGAATACTTGGAGGGAAGGGAGGAGAGAAGGGCAGGGTATTGGCTTGCCCAGCTTCCTTCTTGAGGGCAGTGATGGGCAGTAGCTGGGTCACCCTGTCTGGCGACCCCTTGTCTATGAATTCCACTCTCCCTGGACTCTTCCAGTGTGTGCCTGGAGGCCTGGCATGCTGCCCATGGCGGCCAACCTCAGCGCATTCATTTGCTGGGGCTGCCATGACAATGTACCACCAGCAGGGTGGCTTAGCATAATGGCTCTGGAGGCCAGAGCTAAGCCAGCAGCTCCTGGTCCCTGAAGCAGAAGTGACACTCTTTCTGCTCCACCTACTTCACTCCTGACTGAAGTCCCATGTCCTCATGCCAGGAGGGCCTCCCTGGCCGTCCTCGCCTCGGCTTGCTGTTCCACGGTGAGTCGCCTGTGGGGCAGCCTGCAGTCTTGGCTACTGTTGTTACACACCATTCTGCCCTCGTGGCCAGTCTCCTCATCTCTTCGCTGTGTTTATAAGGACACCGGTCACACTGAACTGTGGCCCACACTCTGCTCCTGTGGCCCCGTCTTTTTTTTTGAGACAGGATCTAGCTTTTGTAGTTCAGGCTGGCCCTGAGCTCAGCCTCCAACTCACATCACAGCAATCCTCCTGCCTCTGCCTCCCGAGTGCTGGGATTACAGGTGTGAGCCACCACGCCCAGTACTGTGGTATATGGTACTGACTGCTGCTGGGGTGAGTCTCCACACCCAGTATTGTATGTGGTGACCGGGGATTGAACCTGGGCCCTTGTGCTTGCAAGATAGGCGCTGGAACCACTGAGCTAAACCCCCGACCGAGCCCCATTTTAACTTAGTACTTTGGCAGCAACTCTGTTTCCAAAAAAGTCACATCTTGAGATGTTGGGAGTTAGGATGATAATATCCCTTTGGGGACACAGCTCATACCTGTTCTGCCTACTTCACTATTTGCTGGCGGCCCCCAGGGATGACTGGCATCATTATCACCACTGCTGTGGTGCAAAGGCCACTGGGAAGGGCTGTGTCTGCCTGGCTGTCTTTGATCTGTGGGAGTCTCACTCCATGTGCACCGTGTGCTCAATAAAGAACTAATTCTTCCTCTCCTTCTCCTTCCTCTGTCTCATTCTTCTCTTCTTCCTCTTCTCCTTCCTTTACTTCTTTCACTTCTTTTTCCTTCTTCTCATTTTCTTCCTTCTCCTCTCCCTTCCCTTTGTTTTTATTTTTTTAAAGCAAAATTAGGAAACCCAGGGCCTCAGACATGCTATACCCTAGCTCTTTATAAAAATTTTTTTGAGATGAGGTCTCCTAAGTTTCCTAGGTTGGCCTCAAACTTGTGATCCTCCTGTCTCAGCCTCCCCAGAAACTAGGATTAGGCCTGGCAGTAGATAATTCTATTGATGACAGTGCCAGCTTTGTCTCAGCTTGGTCCTGAGAGGCTGGATGCTAAGCTGCTCCCCAGAGAACAATCCGCCGAGGCCCAGTTCCTTAGGGTCCTCCAGATCTGACCTTCTGCTGAACTCTGACATCGCAGGATCTTCTATCACCAGTCCTGGGAGAAGCCAGCATCCCCTGGAGTGAAGCCCTTACTTTTAGTGCGACAGCTTTTTTATCTGGGCCGCAAGGAAACAGAGATATTTTAAGGTGAGCATGTCAGCGGGGTCAGCTTCCGCTCCGCTATCGCTCGCACTGTCAGGAGGAGAGAGGTTTCAGCTGTCTGGCGGGAGCCCATCCATCACTTCCGACAGCCCTTAATCAGACGAAGGAGCCTCGCCACGGAGGTCCAGAGAGGGAGAGACTCTTATTGTTCGTACTCAATAAATAATTTTGGCTGGGTGTTTTAAGCCCATAAAGAGGAGCCCTTTTACCTCCCAAGCATATTTAGACCAAGAAGGTACTTGGTGTCCTTCCTCTCAGATTTGAGTGTCTCAGCCTTCTTCTGATACAACTCTGCTTTCTTTCCAAAGATATTTTCACTCTTTCATTTATTCATTCAACAAACATTTGTGGGCCCTTTTGTTGTATCAGGACTCTGGGGACAGAGCCTTGAAGTCTTATAGAAAGGAAGGTTCATCAGCAAATAATCCTGGTGTCACAGGACAAGTGTCCAGGAGCTCAGGTAGGGGCAGAGTGCTGAGGACCCAGGAGGGCTCGTCTCTCCCTGGGCAGCAGGAAGGCAAAGGGTTCCAGCTCTGCCGGGCTCTCAGGACGTCAGCAGGCGGTGGGGGTGAGGACGGCTTTCTGGAAGAGACACAGGAAGCCCCAGGGGGCAGCACATGGGAATCCTGAGTGGCTCAGTGTGGGGGAGCTGGGCTGGCAGGTGGGGCTGGATGTGGCCACCCTGGTCTCTGGTGTGCCCTGCCCGGGGCAGTGTCTGGACAGTCCGTGCGTGGTCATTGAGTACGCAGGACTCCCAAGGCTCAGCCGTCCATCCCTCAGCTGGTCTCTCTGTTCTATGGGGGAACCTCCAAGAGTCCCATCAGCCACTAGGAAGGCTCACTTTTCTCCAGCTGTTATTCATGATTTAATCTATTTCCCATCCTCCCCCAGCTGTATGTTCCAAGCCAAGTCTGGCTCATTATCTGCTTTTTTTTTTTTTTCTTTTTAAAGACAGGAGTCTTGCTGTACTGGCTAGGCTGGCCTTGAATGCTGTTTTCTAATGATCTTCCTGCCTCAGCCTCCTGAATAAGTGAGACTGCAGGTAAGAGACACCCCACAGTGGTAGGCTTGTGAATAATGTTTGCAGATGCTGAGTCACACCCACCTGCTGACTTTTTGTGAGTGATTTTCTCCCACAAGTCAGAGTTGAGTACTGTAGTCACTACAGAAACTGTGGGGCCTGTAAGGCTGAAAAGATTTATTATCTGTTCCCTTATATAAATATTTAGCCAACACTTGTGCTCAGTTTTTGAATCTAGCCCTTTGCACATAGTAGATAGTTTTTTAGGAGAAATTTTATCACAAGAAAAGACACATGGCTGTGAGCCCCTCTCACAGCACTTCGCTGTGCTTCAGACTCGCTCTGAAGCAGTTCCGGAAGTCCTCTTTTGTGAATGTCTTTAGTGATATTTTCTGCCTCCGCGTCCTGAATCCCCATTTTTATAGTCATTTTGATGCTGAGGAAGAGCCAGAATTGTGCGGCCCCCAATCCAGTGAATACGGTGGATGAGGGCACACTTTAATGGTTGTTTGGTCCTGGCTTTCGTCGGATGGCACATGACAGCAGCACGTGGTGTGTTTTTTATCACACTTATACGCAGTTATTGAATGACTGAATAAAGAGGCCAGTGAGTAACTAGCTTGATGAATGAATGGCGCCGTCGCCCCTCTCACGTCCCCTGCCTTCTGGCTCAGGCCTTGCCCTGAGAGTTGTCATCCTGCCTGGTGACCTTTCGCATGCTACATGAGCAGCCAGGGCAGGTCGCCTCCACCACCTCACCACGCACAGGGTGGGCCGGAGCTCACAGGGCCCCCTGAGAGGTGGTTGCTGATGGAGTTTCCAACAGCCCAAGGTGAACACAGGCAGCTGGGTCTGGGCAGCCCTGTGGGAGTAGGATTAGCTGAGGTCTCCACAGGACTCCGAGTTTGTTACAAGTGGCAGGAACTCAGACCACTTATGAAAATACAGGGAAGGTTTAATCACTGAAGAAGTGCCAGGTTGTTTCCAGCTCTGGGGAAATGTAGGGAACTGGGAAAATCTGGGTTCCACAGCAGATGAGGCACCGAGTCCTTTCTTGGCCTTCATCTCTCTCTCTCTCTCACTCTTAGTCTACTTTGTGTCCTTCTGCCCTTTGTTGGCTGGTTCGCTCCAGGTGGGAGGAGCATGGCCACCTCCAGGCCTACCTCTGTGCTTTCCTGTCTCATGATCCAGGGGGCTTCCCCTCATGGACTCTGTTCCTAGAGTCTTGGAAAGACAGTGGTCAGATGTGGGCCTTGTGTATCCACTTGGAGCCAATCCCTGTGGCTTGAGTCACATGGTCACTCTCCATCTATGGCGAGGGTAACAGCAAAATAAAAGGGGTTGGTACAAGCCAGCTGGAGAACGCAGCAAACATCCATTGGCTCTAGCAGTCACTTACCTGCCCGGGGACCTGGACCACCGAGCAGTCTCTGAAATGGCCAGGAGCCTTCCTACCTCACAGAGTGTGCGCTCAACCTCATGCTATTGTTGAGCCTAGAATCTAGATGTGTAATCGCTTAAATCCCTCTGGCTGTTAGGATTGGTCCTGGAAACAGTAAGTCTGAGCCTGCAGGGTGGAAAGAACTAATGGCCCAGCTGTGTGTGTGTGTGTATTCCAGCAAGATCCTGCCACGACCAGTAGAGAGGCTCATCTGACCCTGAGTATTAATCAGGATGATTTCCAGTAGAATACAACAGAAACCCCAAGCCAAAGGGGCTGGAAGAATCAAATAAATGGGTTTTCTCCTTGGGAAAAGCCTGACAGTGGAGTGGTCTTGGTCAGTTCAGTGTCTCCACTTTGTTCCCGCCATGAGAGGCTGGTCCTCTAATGCCAGGTTCCTCAGGATGCTCAGAGGCTGCTGTGGCTCCAGACCTCACATACTCAAACATCAAAAGTTGGAAGAAGGGCAGAGACACCTGTTCCTCAGGCTTCTTTTTAAGACAGAGGAAAACTTTCCTGGAAGTCTTCCCCCTAGTATACCCAGCCCCATGTCTCATTGGACAATGTTCCATTTTCAAAACTATCATTGGTCTGGAGAAAAGAATCGCTATGGGTAGCTTAGATTAACCAAGATTTACCCTCTGGGGTAGGGAAGAGGAGCAATTAGCCCTGAATTCCAATTTGGACTCCATTACTTTATAGCTTAATATGAATCACTTAATAGCTTGGTATGACTCAGTCAGCTAATGACACTACTCAACCTCCGTTTCCTCATTTGTAAGCTAAGTGAGAGGCTATCTCACCGCGCCCACATGCTCTGCTATACTTTCAAGCTCCAGGCACAGTTTCTGATGTGCTCAGTGTGTGCTCCTTTCTTTCCTTCTTTCCTTCCTGTGGTCTCAAGACAAATTGTGTGACACTGGCTCCTCCCTAAATATCCTTTCTGCTTTTAAGCCTTCTTCTGTCTTTTGTCTGGTGTTTATGAAAGAGTAAAGAAAAAAACAACAAACCGAATTTCAGGAATTTGCATTTATCGCTTTTACATGTTTTCAGCCCATTATTTTCAACCTGTCAAGATTTTTTTGAATCTCACTTCTGCCATTCTTTCTATTAACAATCCCTCTGGCTTTGTGTCGTCTGCAAATTTGATAAGCGTATCTGCCATTCGACTTCCTCCAAGCTTCTGAGAGAGAGGCTGAGACAGAGGTCAAGGGCTGAGCCTCAGAGACCTGGGACGCCATGAGCCGCCTCGCCCAGCCTGTGTTCTCAGTCCCCGCAAGGCACCGTGAGGCCGGCAGCCTGCGTCCCCTACCCAGGGCCCATCTGCAGGATCCCCACCCGTCAGAGGCACCTCCTGTCTCCTCCTGTCCCCAGCTGTCGCGTTAGGGTGGTGGTTCTGTCAGGCAGGACTCAGCCTTGGGGAACTGGGCTGGCGTCCAGCCGTGTTGTTTTGCCCGCTCTAAATCCTTCCAGTCAGCAGTTCGCCAGCGATTGTTATCCAACTTGCCAGGCTGTTACTATGGAGTTAATGCTGGACTTTGCTCTAAAAACACAATGTGGGCTAAGTGTCAGTGACCGAGATTTCTTCTCTCTCTATTATCCCACAAAGAAGCCTGAGCTTGCCCCGGAACCTTGTCTGGAGAATCTTCCCTCCCCTACTCTCCCTCCCCCCTTCCCCTCCTGCTGTCCCTCCTCTCCCTGGGGATGATGAAGAGGAAGGAAGCAGAGCTGAAGATGAGCAGGTGAAGGACAAGGACACAGGCACCATGTGTGTGGTGAGTGAGCGTCGCCCGGCAGGGTCCCCGTCCTCTTTGTCCTGCCCTCACTGCATGGGGCAGGCTGTTTTTGATATGATCCGTCAGAGCGGTGCTATGCAAGACGGCCAGGGCTGGCACCAGAGAGGTTGTTTCTTGTAGTCGCTCCCCTCCAAGAAGTCAGGGTCTGCTGGCACCCTCCATGGGAATCGGGAGGGCATGTCCCCAGAGTACCTCTACCTCCGGAGCAGAGAGCAGAGGCAGGAGAGGGAAGGGGCCAGGCAGACTCAGACGAGACCCTTGGGCCGGGTCCAGAAGGGTTCTGCACCCTCCTGCCTGCTCTCCGGGTGAGACCGCCATGCCAGGAGGAACCGGACACTGACAGGGTGCCACATCTCCTCGGAAGATGAAGCAGGGAAAGAAGGTGAAGGGGTATCCTGCTCTCTGTCTGGCCTCACTGGCACCCTTGCGCTCCCCGAGCTGCAGCGGGAGGGCAGAGGTGCAGAATGTGACCCTGCTTCCAGTCAGCCAACTTCCCTGGCTCCCGTGTCAGGTGCAGCCTGGGGGACGGTCCGCCAGCCTCAGTGGGCCTGCAGTCACAGCCCACCGACTGAGGCCCCATTTCCTAGATGTAACTACCTGTCGTACAGAGCGGCTCTCTACCAAGTGGGGGCTCTGGCAGCTTTATTATAAGTTTATTACATGCTAATTCAAGCAAATAAATTTGCCCCAGCTGTGAAGCAGAAGAGATTAATAACCTCAAAGATTACTTTGCTGCTTAGATGAGTTTCTTGAGCAGAGTATATTTAGGAAGAGCAACTAGATTAGTCAAAACCCCCTCTAATTATTAGTGACACTGTGCAAACGACTCTCTATGACCAGAATACCAACTACTTAACTCCCTGACCTTCGTATTCAAATAAACACATCTTATTACAGCAGCATGCCTTCTGACTCTGCACGCCATGGCAACTGCCGGCCTGAGGACCCGCCACGGGACAAGCTGCCCCAAGGACTCCATTAACGGTGGGATGACAGCCTGAAAGGTGTCTGTCCTTCTTCGCCGACCTTGGGGCCGCAAAAACTGCTCTGGACTTTCTGGAGCCATAGTAATCAGTCCTCAAGGGAAGGGAAATTACTTGCCCAAAGTCTTACTGTGGGTCAGGTGCCTGCGTGGCTCCACCATCTGAAATCAGTTTTGCAGCAAGAGGTGGAGTCTGTCTCCTTGGAAACTGTGAAGGTGACAAATCTGGTTCAGGGACACCCAACTGCCTCTTTACCCTCATTCTGGCGGTAGACAGGAAGTTAGACATCGGCAGGGTAGGAGACAGGTGGCTGGGGCCTCTGTGAGGAGACTACACGAGAAGTGAGGGAGACACGAAGGTGTTTTCTTTTTCTTAATCCTTAACTATATAAAGTCCAAAAAATTACGATCTCAGGCTCAAAAGACTAGTCTCTCCTGAACACATCGATGAGGTCCAAGGCCCTGACAAACCTCTCAGAAGAAGCCCCAGGTCTCACCAGAAATGTTCTGCCTAGAACAGTAGTCAGGAGCCTCTATTCCTCTGAATGAACTCAACTACCCTACGCTGTGACAGAACAATGGCCTCAGAGGGAGAGAACCATATTCTTTGAGGGTCTATTTAATGTTGGGCTACTGCCACCTTGATGATTGCCTGTCCTTTCCCCTTTGTGTGTATTTTCACTTTATCATAAACTCTGTCTGGACTCTGCACTGTGGTCCAGCTGTCTTGTTTGGACTCCTTAACAAAGACATAAGAACTGAGCAATTGCTGGTTCTTTGCGATTTGAGAGCCCAGCTTCCTTAGGAGGGGCCTTTGGTTGGCCCAATCTTAAGATCTTTCTCCACAGAGTCAGAGCCCCATTGGAAATCTCACCTGCCTGGCTTCACAGAGTACAGGGCAGAACCATCCTTTAGTTGTTCTGTCAGGGTAGGTGAAGGAGGGCTCTCTTAGCAACCAGCTTTGTGCTTAATGGAGGAGAGCGGAAGTGGGAAGGAGGGAGTGATGGCGTCCTCAACAGAAGCAGAGACAAAGCGGGTACGCCAGGCCAGACCTGCTTCTTCTGCGACAAATATCTCTGAGAACCTCCAGAGGTCATTAAAATGCCTCTCACATGCCCAGTGCCCTACATCTCCCAAAAGGCTCTGCTCTTCCCAGGGGCACCAGCTTGGCACAGAGGGCCCTCAGGAGGCTGTGAGGCACAGCAGCTTCTTACACGGTTCTTCCACTGCAAAACAAACCCACACAAGACTTTTCTGGACCCATTCCTAAATCTCAACAGTAAGTCAGAGAAGATGGCTCTACCTTGTTTCCTAGATGAAGAAGTCAGTGCCCAGAGAGCTTCAGCTACCTGCCCAAAGGTCTTTGCCATGCTAGTGTGCCCACAAACCACCCCACGCTGCTTCCAACTCACCTCAGGTGTCTCTTTGCGAAGTTCTCTCCCATGGTCCTCTCCGCACTATCCTCAGATTATACCCAATAGTGCCGCTTAGCTTATGATTAATCTCCTTATTCTATCGCCCCTTAAATGCAACAACTGAATCTCTTTGTCTTTGCATCCTGAGATGTTGGCCCAGAGCCTGGTCAGCACGAAGTGCTCAGACAGCGCGGCCACAGACTCGAAATTGCTCTGGGTAATCTTGGTCAGACAGCATGCTGTGCAATGCCATCTGCCCCGGGTCTGACCTTACTGATTGGCAATTTGGAAAAAAATAGCCTTAGTTCCCTGATGCTATTCAATAAAAACCTTAGGCATCGAAGAAAAAAATGATATAGAATAGAACTGCAGAAAATAAATCTGAACATGTATCTCAACTCAAGTGGAAAATGTCTTTCTCAGCAAAGAAACAAAGGCAGATTTCCTAAGAGATAGATTTAGCTATGTAGAAATTCAGATGTTTTTCCCATAGGCTAAAATAGATTCCTTTCCCATATTCTGCCTATACATATTTCTGGCTGGCCATTTGATTTGATCCCAAACTTCAAGAAGTATCATGAAGGTAACAGCAGAAATGCCTGGATTTTATGATATTTTGGTTTAAAATCTGGAGGACATATCAGAGACAGATCCCCTCTGTATCTTCCTTCCTTTTTAAAATATGAGAATCTCAACTGTTACAAGAACATCTCCTTTCAAGTAAAAGACTATTTCCCAGTTTTTCTTGTGGCCAACTGGTCAATGGACTATAAATAGAATGTGTACGTGTGACTTTGGGTTCTGTCCTTCAGGAGAATTGGCTCCTGCTTTCCCTTGGCTCCTTGCTGGCTGAAACGGGGGTGTGATGAAAGGACAGAGGCAACTGTTTCAATGGTGAGGAAGAAGCCATGTGTTAAGGGCAGCAGAGTAATGCGACAAAAGGAGCCTAAATCCTTGGCACAATGGAGTCGTCCTATCAGCCCCAGAGAGCTTATTCTCACTGCAAATTCCACACTGTTGCTATTTTCAGATTTTGTCATGGCACAAAGTCTGCCTTTCTAATTACAGAACACCTTGGCTTGCACGACCGAGCACTGGCCAGAGTGTCGCTGCTCTGAGCCTGCCTAGGGTCTCAACACACTCATATTGAGACTCGAAGATTTCCTTTAAGATTGATTATTCTATAGATGTGACTTTGGAGCCATGCAAATATGTTTACAATTACAAAATAAATTTAATTTTTGAAAAAGAGTCTCTGCAATTAAAAAATATCATTGTGAAAGCAAGATGAAAGAAAGAAAGAGAAAGAAAGAAAGAAGTAACATAATTAACATGGGGAGACATGTCAAGTGACCTGAAGACAAATTAATTTCATTATCGTTGCAAGTGAGATACACCCTCAATCCTCATGTGTAACTTGACTGGGTTAGGAAATGCCCAGCACAAGTGTAAAGCACGACCCTGGGTGTGTCCGAGTGGGCCATGGAGGTGTGACTTTGGCCCCTTGCCTGTCTGTCTCTGCATTGTTCCTCTGCTCTGATTCCCAGATACCCTAACTCTGCATCTCTGCTCCCCCAGGACTTTTACCATGTTTTTCTGCCTTGGAATCAACTAACCATGAACTGGATCCCTCCAAACATGAGCCAAATTAAACCTCTCCCCTTTTAAGTTGTGGGTGTTGGATATTGTGTCTCAGCAATGGGAAAGTTGAATAATACAAAATCCTCTAAATAATGTATATATAATGTGATGATAGTGTTGGTATTGTTAAACTGACACTGTCAGATGTATAATGTGAGATAAAGGGCATCATTATGTTGCTTTCATTGGAAGCTGAAATCTTCAGTGTGAAAGAAACGGTGAACAGATATAAGACTGATGAGGCTGAGTGTAAACCCTGTGATCCCAAGACTGACTTGGGTATATCAATGTGAAATCACTGTTACAGTTTTGTCCATGATTTGCCTATTTTTTAAAATCATCGTAAAGAGCTGAGAACAAGAGTCAATGTAATAATAATGGACACTTCTACAGACCAAATTATGGAGTTTTGAGCCTTTTTGGAGAAATGATGCATTCCAGTTCTTAGGCAAAGAAATGTACAAGATGAACCTACAACATTTTGCATCAGAAACCATTTAAGATTACTAGGTAGTGACAACTTGAAGAGGCTCCTACTGGCCAAGGCTGGGACAGTTTGATGATCAACAAAAAAAATAGATGCAATATACATGTCAAATAATTTTCCACTTGTGACTTCATAATATGTTTTTTAAAAAAGAGAAAGGAAAAGCCATTCATGAGAAGATGTTGGAGAATACACTCATTATTTTAAAAACTAGCAAAGAAAGAGAAAAAAAAATCCAGCATTTGCCTTTCCTATATGAACTACGGGTGAATAAAAGGCTGATAAAGATTTCTCTTCATATGAGAGAGAAGTGACTCAGAATAATATTATTTCACTGTCTTTAATGAAATTGTGAACAACCAGTTATCATGAGCTATCTGATGGAAGAACATAGCACTGACTATGAAATTTTATTGCCAAAAAACTAGACCTGACTTTTATCAACTTCTAGATATATTCATTTCTTGTGGAGAAGGGAAGAAAATATTTAAGGACATTGGAGATGCAATCAGCAAAATCTCAGCTTTGAAAAGTCTACAGAGTTAGGAAACTTACTACTTCCAACAAGGAAGGTTAGTGCCCTGGAGGGGTAGGTTGGTGGTGGGGGTGGAGGAGTTGTTGGCTTCAGTCAGACTCGGGTGTCAACAACTGAGTGGGAAAGAATAATATCCCAGATTGGCACGGTGTTACAGGTAGGTGCCTGAGACAAGAGGGTCACAAGTTCAAGCCTCACCTAGACGGCTTTGCAATTTTGCAAGATCCTGTCTCAAAATAAAACATTAAAAAGAAGGATTGGGGCTATAGCTCATTGCAAAGGTCCTGAGTTCAGTCCTCAGTATCACAGACCAAAAAAAGGCGTCACTATTGGAGGGGCGATATAGCAATACTCCAGACAGGGTGTCAGAGCCCAGGTAGAGTGAAGATATTATCTGTGTGGCACAGCATAGGTTAGCATCCAAGCCACGGCAGAGGGCGTCTGCTTGGTGAGGGGTGGGTTGTGCAGCCTGGGTGGGGAGAGGTGAGCATCCATGTGGCTTGGGAGGTGGCACAGTAAAGTAGCATCCCAGCACAAGGTGGCAGAGCCTGAGCCTAGTGAGGAATGCGCCCACAGGGAAGGAGTGTCCTGTAGGAGTGCACTGGGACCTTGAGAGAACATAAGGAGACATTTACATGGATGTGGAGTGGCCCAAGTGAGGGTCCCCCAAAGTGACAAGACACCACTGATACTGGAGGGTCCATTCAGTAAGTGAATATGTCAATTCATTGTGGTCCAGGCATCCTGCTCTCAGAGACGAGGTCACAGGTGTCGGACAGAAGATGAGGACGGACTCTGTGTGCCGAAGTCAGAGGTATTGGCGTGAAGTTGTGATTTTCATGTTAGAATTTTTAGCTGTGCTAAGAATATGGTGGATAGTAAAGTCAAACTAATGACATTAAAAAACACATTTCCATTTTTCACCCCTTAAAATATTCTCCCTCGCCTTAAACACACTGCTCCCCTGGTCCCTACCACTTTCTGAAGCAATCACGAAATCCCCTTTCGTGAATGTCTTTAGTCATGCTGTCATGGCTGCTTTGATGTCCTGAATCCATTCGAATTTTTTTCTTTTTGTAATTTTGACTTTGAGGAAGAGCCGGAAGTCCCATGCTGCCGGGTCAGGTGGGTAAGTGGGATGAGGAGACACGGTAGTGTTTTTTACGAGCGTGTCCTTCCTTCCCAGGGCACATAGCAGCAATTTACATTGTGCTTTGATCACGACTAGTAAAGATACAGAAGAAAAGATATTCCCAGAACTTCTTCAGAAAGTGGTAAGAAAAATGGAATAGGTCTATCTGAGGTGAGGGAGTTAATGGCAATGTGTCTGTAATAATTTTTAAATTTAAACATTCACAGCAAATGATATGAATACATATAAATGTGATGTGGGGTGTATGTGTGTGTGTGTGTGTGTGTGTGTGTGTGTGTGTGTGTGTGTGTGTTAGCTCTGTCCATCGAGGGGGCCAAAGAGGAACAATATCCCAATACTATAGTGCCTATGTCTTGATTTCTATTTATTATTTTCTCCTGAGAAGTGGATGTCAGACATTCACTCTCTGCAGAACTCCTTGGAGAAATGGATGATTCTAGAGCTGAGACAGGCAAAACATAAGGCTAGACTATTTTGGGTCAGGGAAAAAAAAAATGTTTAAAAAGAAAACCCAGTGAGGACTATCAAAAGGACACAGAGACCAACTTGAGAGGCTCCCACTGGCTAAATGACAGAAATTCAAATAGAAAAATATTTGTAATCTCTTAAATATTAATCTCCAAATTCAAATGGATACAAATACATAAATTTCTCTCAGAGCAAAATACGGTTATCTGGTTTTCTCTCACCCGAGGTGAACAGCTTGTAAGAAGGAAAGATTTCTGGTGGCTCATGGTTTCGGGAATGTCAGTTCGTGGCGGCTTTGCCCTGTCACTGTGGGCATGAGGGGTGGACTACATCATGGTGAAGGAGGCCTGTGGAGCAGAGAGGGAAACAGGAGGCCCTGGGTCCCCACAGCCTTTCCCAGGCCATCTCCAATGACTCAGCTTCCTTCCACTAGCTCCTTCCTCCCCGAATCTCTGGCACTTCCCCAGAGCACCACTGGGTGTTGGCCACACCTGTAACGTAATGGCTCCCAGAGGCCTTCAAGACCCAAACTTTAGCACTATCAGATCCATTTTAAAGAAGAAATCAAGTTAAAATCACTCATAAATGATTAAGAGAAATCATGTACCACTTCATAGGACATAATGTGCAAATTTTGTGACATTTTTAAAAGAGATCATTTGACTGTAGATGTGGAGAAGTGTCAGAAAACCCAAACGGAAGGCCTATGAAGAGCAACTTGCCTGCAACCTTCTAAGGGTCAAGGTCATGAAAGTCAGCCGAAGACAGAGGAAGGCTGAGGAGGTGTGATAATTAGACTCAGTACATGAGCCTACACTGTATCTTTTACTCTAAAGGGCATTATTGGGGCAATTGGTGTAAAGGGGCCCTGCACTGTCAAGCAGGAGTGAATAGATGTCACTATCCTGATGTTGGTGGTTGGCTTGTCTGTGGAGGAGAGTGTCACTGTAGGAAATGCACACTGGAATAATGTACATATGTGTGTGTATAAGGGGTGGTTGCTATGGGAATGGGACATCATGCCAGCCATTCAGTGTGGCAGAGCATTAGCCCAATGCGCATCAGGTCCAGGGTTCAACCCTCAGCACTGCAAAACCAAAACAAAATACAAATTTGTTTGCACATTTGCAACTATTTTAAGATTTTAGAAAATGTTTAGCATTAGAAAATGAAGCTATTTATAATGGTCAGTAAGGAGGACCAACTCAAAAGATGTAGTATGTGTGTGTATATATACACAATGGAGTATTTTTTGGCAATAAAAAGAAATGAAGTACGGATTTATGCTACAACGTGAGTGAACTTGAAAACATTATGCTAAGTGAAAGGAGCTAGACACAAAAGACCATGTATTTTATGAGTCCATTTGTATAAACTGTCCAGGATAGAAAAGTGTATGGAGACAGAAAATAGCTTAGTAGTTACTGAGGAATGGGCAGAGGAGGTGAGCGGGGAACAGCTGTGAATATCTTTTGGGGGTGATGGAAATATTTTAAAATTGTGCCGATGTTTGCATAATCCCATGAATACACTAAAAAAAAAAAAAAAAAAAGCTACTGAGATGTATACTTTAACTGAAATGGCCCAATCTCATGCTTAGATGAATAATGGCTCAATAAAGCTTTTACCAGGAAAAAAAGCAAATTACAAGGGCGGGATTCACTAATATCCACTGATTTATTCATAATTTACATTTCAGTGTAATGCTTATCTAGTGCAATTTATTTGGAAGAAATAAGCCAATGTTTATTAGATTCGACACGTATTTGTTGAGTGCCTACTTTTCCCCAGGCTCTGTGCTAGAATTCAGATACTTACCATTTATGATGTCGCCTCCACAACTCTAACACTAGCAGGGCCCCTGCTCTCTCAGAGACACCCAGCAGAAGGTGCTCCAAAGCCTGGGGTGTGCTGCCGGGGCAGGGCAGACCGGAGGCAGATACTCAGGGAGAGAACAGGGAGAAGAGGATACTTCAGGAACAGTGCTTTGCAAGTAAGAGAAGCAACAAGAGATTGAAGTGTTTGAGAGCAAGCGGTTGGTTAGGAGATGAGGGCAGGGCTCCAAGATGGAGGCTACTGTGCGCCGAGGTAAAGGGGCCCTGAGTGGGCAGAACCCCCCTCGTGGTCAGGAGTCTTTCCTGCTTCCTAAGTGTTAAGAGAAGCAGGATTTAGGGACACTTGGTGCCCGCGGGAGCTGGGCAGGGGACGCCGCAGACCTGAGCCTCCCCGTCCCTGCGTGTGTTAACCAGCCTGCTCCACTCCCGGCTCCCGCTGAGGTGGGTGCTTGGGCTCCCCTGTCACTATGGATCACTCCGCCACATTCTGTCTTGCCAGCTTAGGTCCCTGGAGTCTGGCTGTCACTTGATTCCCCAGGATGCCAGCTGCCAGGCATGGAGGGAGAGCTGAGCCTGCTCTCAGGGAGTGACCTTTGCGCAGAGCCGACACCTCTCCTCCTGCTCCTGACGAAGTGTCTGTGAGTCCTGGACCAGAACACAAGCTCTGAAGCTGCCCCTTCAAGCTGGCTCACTGGGGAAGTCCCCAGAGGAGGGGAGGAGCAGGAGGAGGCAAATAAAAGCCCATTTGATTCTTTGTAGGAGCCCCTAGGTCAGGAGTAGGATGATGGGGAGGGTGCAGTGGACCTCAACTATTCAGCCGAGAATTTGGGAGAACATTTCCCATCTCATGCCTCTGCTTCATCGTAACAAAGCATGTGGGGTCATTAGAAAACCCATCCTAACTCTGGTGCAATGACACAACTCTCACTGCATCGAAGCAGCTGCTTCGGTGGTGCAAACAGACTAGGGCCAAGTGTATACCCAGAGCAGCTGGTTGTAAAGCCAGTGTGATACAGGGTACAGGAACCAACAGACTCAGGATCCTTCTGACCACACAGAACACAGGGAAGGGTCACAGGAGCCCTGAAAATCATCACCAGGTCCTAAAGGTGGGGGGCGGCTCAGGCTTTACCTCTGAGAGTGGGATGCATGCTGGCTAGATGGTCCCTCAATCTATTCAGCCATAGATTTTCATTCAGAGCCTGCTGTGCATCATCCTCACCCACTTAGCTGTACCTTTCAAGGTCAGGTGTTGGAGATGCAAACTTGGCTGAGCTGTGTATGTCTCAGCTGGGAAGGGGACAGCACCATACAGAAGAAATGAGTACGGCATGCCTTGAGAGCCAGGTGAGGCTGGAGCTCCCAGGAGGCCCCAGGCCACGCCCATGTCTCCCATAATGCATTTCCATCCTGGGTACCAGATTGCACATAAGAGTGAAGGGCCAGCCCACTGACCTCAGATGTCTAAGTGCAGCACCTAAAACAGGCTGAAGCAAGTGTTGCCCACCCATTATGTTGTCAGAGTTCTGGAGAGTGACTTTGATTCCAGTGTCTGCAAGCTTTATGGAAACCCCAGCAAGTGATCTTCGTATGGATTCAGCCAAAGCCAGTTTATCAGATGGTCTTGAGATTTACCAAATTTGTACACACACACACACACACACACACACACACACATACACACACCCCCTTGGTTTCTTTCAGCTACAGTGTGCACTGCGATTCTTTGTTCAGTGTGCAACTGTCCCACACTGAGATCTGTGCCCGAACTGTCCTAGGAGAGAACTGTTCTGTGGGCGGTGATCTACAGCCCCACAGGGAAGTCAGATTTATCCACCAGCTCCCCTCTGTCAGACCCCATCTCACCTTGTGGCTTAGCCACCCGTTCCCTGTGACCAGTGTCTGGACCACAGAGGAGGCCTCGGAACCGGCTTTCTGGAAGTAAATCCTTTCTCAGTAAGTTTGAAATTAACTCTGACATGGGGTGCAACCCCCTCTCCTAAGGAGTTGCTTTTTCATCCAACCCGGTGGGACAGCAGGCTCGTCAGGGCTGTGGGGCCGGGGACTCAGGCGCTTCATTCCCTGGCTTTCCCCGCTTTCCACCCCCAGCCTCCCACCCAGCCTCAGTCTGCCGTTACTCTCATGTGGAGTTGGGTCTTAACCCTCCTTCAGCAGGAAGCCCCCTTTCAGCCCCACTGCCCTGTCCACTGTGATAAAACCAAATTAAACTAGCAGAGCTAGGTGATGACAACTGCACAGAAATCTTCAAAAGATATTCAAATTGTTGCAGGTTGTTGATTTTTAATAATTTACAATTTAAACTAGCTGTAAAAAGAAAGTTTCTGGTAAACTTGTTAATACTGGCCGATGGGACACTTGGGTCTTGGTCGTTGGCTCCCTGACCAGAGGCCACATGGGGTGGGCAGTGGTGTCCGGAGCTGGGACAGCTTCGTCCCGAGCTCCCCTGGAATCAGCGTTTTCCACCTGGGGTGTGGCTTTCCGGTTTGCCCCCGAGTGTAGGGGGATTTGTGATGAAGAGGAGCTCAGGTATCAGTGTCACACACGCCTGTACACATCAGCCAGATCTTCCCTGGCCAGCTCTGCCGTTCACTAGCTCTTCCATTTACATTCTGGGGAGGCTGCACATGGAGTTATAGCTCCCAAGGTGAAACTTGGTCTTAGCAGGTGGGCAGCCCCAGCCTGCCCTTGTGGGTGGGGTTCAGGAGCCATATGAAGGGGTGAATATGGGAGTTTTGGGAGGCGCGGAGCAGGGGTGCCAGTCACTCGCGCTGTTTCTATGGCACTTTGTTCTTAGAAACTGTGCCCGAGGTTGGAGGCAGGAGATGAGGAGGCCGGAGCAGCTGGAAGGGTGGGATCGGTGACACTTGGGCAGTGGGTTGTGATTGGTGTTTCTTACACTATCAGACCCACCCCTCCTTTATAGAAAAGCTTTTTTTTTGAGCCAGGGTCTCACTTTGTGGGTCAGGCTGGCCCGGAGCTCAGCCTCCAACTCACATCACAGCAATCCTCCTGCCTCTGCCTCCCGAATGCTGGGATTACAGGCGTGAGCCACCACACCCGGCACTGTGGTATGTGGTACTGGTTGCTGCTGGGGTGAGTCTCCATGCCCAGTACAGTATGTGGTTTCCGGGGACTGAACCCGGGCCCTTGCGCTTGCAAGACAGGTGCTGGAAACACTGGGCTAAATCTCCGGCCCTAGAAAAGCATTTTTAATCTCCTCTTTACTAGTCTACAAGAAAACTCACAAGTAACTTAGGTATACATGTATTTTCAAAATCTTAATCGAGATATATTAAAGCTAAATCTGTAGTATAAAAAATGTAAGCTCATTATAATAAAATAGTATGATACTGTATGCAAATCACCAGAGATGTAAAAATTGGCACAGCCCTCCCACCACGTGGCCACCAAGATGCCTTAGATATTTCCAAATATCAATGTTGGAAACCACACTGTGGTTTGGGAGCCATTTTGGGCCTGATCTGTCTGGGATGGGGGATGTCAGTTGCTATCATGGAGGAGGCCTCAGTAGGAGACATGGGCTGGGGGGAGCCTGTCAACAGCAGAGCCTGGAGGACGCTCTGGACTGCTCAGCCTTTTGGACACACAGCCCATTCATGGGCAGGTGGGCAGCCACGGGCACAGACAGAAGGGGTAGGTTTCGGGGTCTGGCAAAGGGAGAGGTTTGCTCTGGCTGCAGTCCTGCCAAGCACCTCCACTGGGTCTCAGTTACAGAGCCTTGACCTTCCTCCGAATCCTGTTCACCTCCCATCCGTAGCTTGAAGGCATAGCCTCCCTTGCCAACTTTGTCTCTTGAGGAGGAAGGAGGCAGGCCCTGCAGAGGTAGATGCAGCTGCCCTCATAACTCCTGCTCAGACCTGCTGGGTTTTTTTCAGGACTAGAGAAGCTACCCTGTAGTCCCGCTCCTGCCCCGATGGCCCAGCCCCTCCACGAACTCCAGCTGGGTATGGTAGCAGAGGGTGAGGGCAGAGGTGCTAGCCCTGGTGGATCTCAGGCTGATTCCCCAGCTGGGCCTGTACCAGCTGCCCTGGAAGAGAGTCTTGGGCCCTGAATTGTACTGTCCTCATGGCCACGCCTTCCTGCAGCTGAGTTCTTACTGTATCCGTGGGGTGTCCTCAAAAATGGAGCTGCAGCCGAAAGTCTTTCCTGGAGTGGTTTTTAACATTCCATGGTAGAATGACGATGCTGTCGAAACTTTCCTCCTCCTAAGAGAACACGTCTTGGTTTGCGCAAGTCCTTCAGTCCTGTAGACTGAGACTGAAACATCAGAAATATTTCTCATGAGTCCGGAGGCTGGTGGCTTTGTGCTGAGTCCATGTGTGGCAGAGAAGGGATGAGGGGCTCTGCTCTGAGGACGCCGATCCCATTCGCAAGGCTGCCGTCCTCACTAAGCCTGCCCAGAGGGCCGCTTCCTAATGCCTTCACACTGGGCCTTTGGATGGACGGAGCTGAGTTGAGGGCTGGGAAATACAAGCATTCAGTTCAGAGCAAGACATGTAGGGTTCTTAGCTTTTGCAGAGCTAATGAAGTAGGTGCCATTATCCTCAATTTATACACACACAAGCATATGTACACTCACGCATGTAAACACATGTACACACACACTTCCTGACTCTTCCTTTCTGTACCTCCTCTCATTCCTCCCTCCATACCAGCTCTTATATATCTTCTCGCTGAAGGGTCCATCTTGGGCTCCTCCGCCTTCCTTGGGCAGGACAATTCTCTTGCATCACTTCACTCCAAATCTGCTCAACTGAGGCCCAGGTTGGCTGAGGCCGAACTCCTCGGGGTGGTCCAGGGGCAGGTGGGACCCAGGAGAGGCTGGCTCTCGGAGCTTACTTCCTGAAAAAGGAGCCTGGCACAGCTAGGCAGGCCAGACTCATACCACACACTTCCACACGCCCACTGACACACAGGTGTGTGAGGTACACGGCACGCCTGGCACTCACAGAAACACTCACTTGTGCTGTTTCCCGTCATCTTCTTCATCTAATTCTTTGATGGGCACTTTTACACTTTGTCAGTATTAAGTTCTGATATTCATAACCATGACTCTGATTAGTACAAGAATTCAAAGCGCCTTCTGAATCATTAAAGAAAGATTAAATTATGTTCAGGATAGTTTCAGTATTAAGTGCAGCTGAGCTAATTCCAACTCTCTGGAAATTGGCAATATGATAAATTCCTACTTAATACAATCAGTGTATTCAGATTACACCCACGCCAAAGCCAGGTGAGCCAGGCCACTCTGAAATGGCCATATGTCCACTGGGGACATTGCACAGAGCCGTGGTCCCATCCAGCCAGATGCTGTCACAGCTCCATAAATCTCTGGAAATTCAAGCAGCCTTGAATGTTTGCCATTGCTGTAAGTCATGCTTTCCTATCCACGCCCATCTATCTGTGCTGGGCCATGGACAGGGTCATTTGGTTAATGCAGGACTCCATCTTCATGGCTTCATAACTAATTTTTAATCAGGGGTGATTGCTGAGCTGGGATGCTGCAGGCCAGCTCATCTGCTCTGTCCTCAGAGAGTGCCCGCCGATATGTCACAGCAATTAGCTGGAGATGGAGGAGAGGGGCAGCCAGGGCCGCAGGACAGTCAGGCTGGTTGGCGCAGCCACCTGCCCATCCTGTCTCACAGAGGGTCTCCCTGCTCCCCACCCACCTTCAGAGGGTTGTGAGGGGCATCCTCAGGCAGAGAGGCCACTCTGCCAACCATGGACTCTGAACGTGCCCAACAATCTCATCTCCTGGCGAGTGGAAAGCACAGTGTGCCTCAGGCACTCCGACATCAGCTCTGACCATCAGCAAACGGTGGGCGAGGGGAAGTGTGAAGACTCTTGGGACAAGGGTACGATATTAGAACCTTTAAATTTCTCTAGGTCATGAAAGCCAAGATGGAGAAGTGTTAGCACATGGAAGGACCCCTTAGACTTGAGGAAGACAGACCACAAGACATCTCTATGTATTATTTAGTCCTCTAATAAGACTCTGGAAGGAGGGTGATAGGAGGCGGTGGGAGCACCCTGACCAATAGGCTCTGACTTGGAGATCCTAAATGATCCTGATGTGGGAAAGATGGATCCCACTGGTGGCTGAGCAAGTCTACCGGTGTAAACTATACACACTCCCTTGCACATGTACATCAAGATGAAATAAAATAAGCAGCACTTATGTAAAAATCAAAAGAAGAGCAAGGATCTAAGGGAGAATGAAGGAGCAGCCCAGATCCAAAAGAAGAACAGACCTGTAGTGGCTGGAGCCCTAGTGAAAGGTCCTAGAAAACCCATCCAGAGCTTCTGAGACAGAGACTTTGGTGGAATGGTTGGAGCAAGTTGGAGGTCAGAGAAAAGACAGGCCTGCTGTGGAGAGGGAGCAATGTGATCCGAGGACCTCGTGTGTCCTGGGAGTTGGAAAAAGGCAAGAATGAAGAAAGAAGGATGGGCTGGAGTTCGAGGAGAGGGAGGTGGAGCATCCCCAGCAGAGGTCCCGGATGGCCAGGTATGCTCTAAGAGAGCTGCTTCCTGCGCGGGTGTCCTGGTCCCCCTCTGGCTGGGGAAAGGAAGTGGAGCAGGGGGAGAGGAGAGTTCTCAGCAGCTGGGAACAGAGAAGATGGCCTCTGTCAGCAGAAGGGAGAGGACAGATAGCTTTGTGGGCTTCTCAGCCTGAGAGGCTGGACCAGTTTGTACACATGTCCTGGGGGAAGGAGAAAGCCCTCGAACGTGGGCCAAGAGGACGGAAGCAGGGGGTACGTACAGCGGAGTGTGGTGACTGGTGAGGAGTGTGAGCAGGCCAGAGAGCGGAGGGGAGCAGGGGGAGGGGGAGCGGGGGAAGAGCGAATGAGTGTGAAGATGGGAGTGTGATCCAAAAAGATGTGAGGGTGGCAGGGAGAGAGCGGAAGTGCCAGAGTAAGTGTGAGAGAGCGAGTGTGCGTATGAGTGAGCAAGGGGTGAGAGAGCAAGAATGGAGTGTGAGGAGTGTGTGACCCTGCCAGAAAATGGACATGCATGTGTGGGAGCACACACTGCCTGTGTGAGGGTGAGTGGCTGGGAGCGCATGCATGCGTGTGAGTCAGCGTGGGATGGAGACAGCCCGTGCCTGTGTCATGTGGACGTGAGGAGTGGGCATGTGGCTTCGGATGTCACAGGATCTGATGAGGCCCAGCTCGTCTTTCTCTCCCTCATCGAGGGATTTGGGGGATCAAAAATGCAGCACCTGGGCCCTGGTCATGTAATGCTGCAGCTTCAAGGGGTGCTGTCCTAAGTGCTCAGTGCTGCTTATTAAATGTGTTCACTCCCCTACAATCTTGGGGAACGAATCTGTCTTTTTATGCATGATAAGTGCCCAGTAAATGTTGAGCTCTATTGGGGAGTCATGTCCATCATTAAGCTATGATCTGTCGGCTCCACATTCCATCTTGGTCCTCATAGAGACATTGCCACTCTGCCAGCTGCATCCGTGCCAGGCTCTGCTCATAGGAGGTGCTAGTGGACACAACGGGGCAGGAGGATGGAGGACGGACTCTTTCCTGTTGGTGTCTGGGTCCAGCCAACTTGCTGGTAGCAGCAATTGTAGGAGGGTGTTAGGAACTCTTGTGTTTCTCTTTGTTCATATGATGAAGCCCCAGCCCCCTGTGTGGCTCTGTTTAGAGATGAGAGATCTAAGGAAGTAGATAAGATTAAAGCAGATGGTAAGGGCAGGGCCCTGATCTGCTAGGATTACTGTCTGACAGACACCAGACAGCTTGCACATAGAGAGCTCTGTGTGCACACAGTGGGAGACAGAAACCTTCTAGAAGCTGAGAACCTCACACACAGTACTCAAGGAAGCACCTTGATCTTGAACTTCTGGTCTCTCACAATAAATGTCTGTTGTTTAACCCAACCAGTTTAGGGTATTTTGTTATGACAGGGCAAGCAGCCTAACACAGAATATCCCCAGAATCATCTTCAGGATGTGCCTTCCAAGTTTTTATTGAACTCCTCACATTAATTTATCTCTATTCACTTAAGTCTTCTTCTGACATCCTGACTAGATCCTCACTGACCAGGAAGCTGTGCGAGAGTGAGAAAAGGACAAGCTAGTCAACTGGACTCATCATGGCATAATGGAAGGATGCAAGTCCCGGGTGATAGCAGGCTCCCTGGAGGACAGCTCCAAGATGCCCTGGTGCCTACCTGTAACAGGAGCACACAGCAAAAGCTACTGCCCTGGCTTGAAAAGTAGACATCACACTCACATGACCCAAGCTGGTGGCTAGAGATAAACTTCTATGCATCTGTCCCTACCCAGGTGACTGGGCTCTTACTCTCCTATTGCTTCCTCTAAATGGACAGTTCAGGCATCTGTCTGTGAACTTGAAGTGACCCACACCCTGTTCCTTTATACATATTGTGCTGGTGGATGTCATGCTCTGTCTCTCTCTTTCTCTTCATTCCTGTCTTAGGCCTGGAAGACTGTGCTCCTGGTCCATGTACCTGCTCTGCCCTGAGTCTGTAAGTCATCAGTTTTTGAGCTTGTTTCCTACTGTGGAGGTACACTGGAGTTTGGCCTTCATCTGAAGAGCCAGAGGCTGCACAGTTCTTCCTAGGATGATGGGTGTGTGTCGGGGGGTGTGGAACACAAAAGTCGAGGTGGCAGTGCCCAAGTGACCGTCAGGCTGACAAACTGGAGATGGGTCAGACGAGAGACACAAAGATTTCTGGCAGAATAAACAACTTCGTTGCTTTTTACTCTTCAGGGAAGATACCCAGAAGGGAAATAGCTGGGTCAAAGGGAACCTCTAGTTTTAGTTTTTTTGAGGAATCTCCACAATGATTTCTGCAGTGGTGATAGCAGTCTACACTCCCACCAATTGTTGAGAAGAGTTTCTGTTTCCCCACACCCCCACCAGCACTTATTGTTGGTTAATTTCTTGAAAACAGCCATTCTTTCTGGACTGAGATAAAATCTCAGCATTGTTTTAATTTGCATCTCTCGAAAGACCAGTGATGTCGGACATTTTTTCATGTATTTACTTGCTGTTTCTACTTCTTCACCTGAAAATTGTGTATTTATCTCAGATGCCCATTTTTGAACTGGGTCTTTAAATTTGGGTGGACTGATTTTTTCCAAAACATTGTATGTTCTAGGTACTAGTACTGTGTCCGAAGAACCACTGGTTAATTATTTTTCACTCTATAGGTTATCTTTTCACTGTTGGTGATTTCTTTCGTTGTGCAAAAGATTTTCAATAAGATGAGGTCCCAGTTGCTGATTCTTTGTAGTATTTCCCATGTGGTCTGGGTTTAGTTCATGAAGTTTTTGCCCATTCCTATGTTCTCAAGTGTTCTACCTATTCTCTCTCCAGAAGATTTAGTGTTTCTGTTGTAATATTTTAGTGACATGGTTTGTAAGAGCTAAATCTTGGAAAAAAACTCAAATTGTCCATCAATTGATAAAAAAGGTGTGCTTTTAAATATATATATATTATATATATTATAATATATTATATTATATATATCAGTCTTAAAGAAGGATAAACTCGATACACTTCCAGGTAAATGAATGTATCTTGAGAACATAGTCTTGAGTGAAGTAGATCAAGCATACATGCAAATATTGCATTGTCTCTCTGATGTGAGAAACAAAGTGAAAATAAAGACCAAAAAGAGTAAAAATAGGAAGAAATTGTCAAATAGGGAGAAATTTTCAAAATTACATAGAATGTGAGATATGTTGTGACTATGTAAAATGTTCTTAGCAAAAAAATGGTATTGTATTGAATTGGTATGAAATGAGTGGAAAGATTAGCAAATGAAAATATATTCTTTTAAAGTCATGATACAGAGTGCATTTACCATTGTTTTTGTCTAATCATTTTGCTATAAAAGATTATTTTCTCACAAAATTAGTTTTTATATTTTATTAATATCTACTTATATTAAAGTAAAAAGTTTTTAAAAATAACAACTTTGCCCTCTTGGTCACAGGTTGGACAACTAAGCATTGGGACATCCTCCAGGTGAAAGCGATGGTCTGTGAAGGGCGCACTGTAAACACACGTGTCCAGCCTTCCTTCATTTCCCATTAGTGTGGGGGCTGCAAGCCTTCTAGTATTGGAACCTGGATTTAGTTGGGGCTTGCCAATCATCACCTCTGTGGCCCTCATTCGCCGTAATTCCTGGCCTCCAGACTGCAGTAAACCACACCTGACAAAGGTTAATGTTGACGGAAGAGCCATGACACCCTCAGCTGGTTTAGTCCCTGGGACAGAGGCTGAGCCACACTCCCTAGTTTGGCCACACAGCTAGCTGGCAAGAGAAGCAAGCCTGGCATTTTTCTCTCCAACATGCCACTCCCTGCCACAAAAGCCCGGAGGCTCCCTGACTCCTCTTCATTTTGAATCCACAAGGCGCTCAATATTAACTCTCTGTGTGACCTTTTGTGTGTTGCTTCTCTCCGAGCTCCAGTCACCTCCTTTGTTAAGTGAAGGAGGTGGACAGAATACTCTCAAAGGTTCCTCTCTGCTATGACATGCTGTCATTTCATGACTTTTCTTCAATAAAACCAAAAGGTTTAGTTTATTTCCCTAAAGATTTTCCATGTTCTTTGCTCTGCTTTTGATTGGACATAATTATAGCACTTGTATTTAGTGCGAATTCACTTATTCACTGCACGAGTTATTAATTCTGCTGAAGCACTGACATAGCACTCATCGCAGCTGAGGATATGTGCCTTGATTAGGATTACGGCCAAGTCGAACATCCAGATGTGTCTGGGACGCAAATTAACCTGTCAAGAAGGGAGTTCACGGAACTGAACGGTTTGGATAAAGCAAACAGGGCTGGGTTCTGTGGCAGAGCTGAGTGCCAGTCAGCGCCCTGGGTCTGCCTTTCCCTCCAGGGAGGAAGGATCTGGGACTCACGTCACATGCTCTATATGTATGTCTTGATTTTATTGACAGTCTTCTCCCAGAAAGTGTTTCATCAAAAGGTGACAAACCTGCTGAACTTCTTAGACCTGGCAAAACATGGAGCATACATTCTACTTCATCCTCTGTGGAACAAAACCTTTAACTTTTTGGGGAAGAGAAGATTATCCTGGTTGAAGACCCTAAGGAAGCCCTTGCTGCTGCAGTTATTTTGCCTTATTCAACTAAATCTTATACATTCTTTTAAGCAACCTGTTAAGAGTCAGAGCCAGGGAGGGCTGGGGAGTTAGCTCAGTGGTTCTGGCGCCTGTCTTGCAAGCACAAGGACCCGTGTTTGATTCCCCGGTAACCACATACCATACTGGGCATGGAGACTCATGCCCAGCAGCAACCAGTACCACATACCACAGTGCCGGGCGTGGTGGCTCACACCTGTAATCCCAGCACTCAGGAGGCAGAGGCGGGAGGATTGCTGTGATGTGAGTTTGAGGCTGAGCTCAGGGCCAGCCTGAACTACAAAGCAAGACCCTGTCTCAAAAAAAAAAACCTTAAAAAAAAAAAAGAGTCAGAGTCAGGGATTTAGCTCAGTGGTTCCAGCATCTGCCTGGTAAACCCAAGGTCCTGAGTTCAATCGGGTACCCCATACCACAATGCCGGGTGTGGTGGCTCACGCCTGTAATCCTAGCACTTGGGAAATAGAGGCAGGAGGATTGCCTCAAATTCAAGGCTGGCCTGGGCTACATAGTGAGTTCAGGGTCAGCCTGAACTACAAAGTAAGACCTTGTCTCAAAAAAACTAAATAAAAATAAAAATAAAAGTCTAGAGTCACTCGTAAAGACTGCCTGATTTTCTGTGATGCGGCTGCCATACTTTAGCCACTTCCTACAGCACGTGGCACAAGCCTTTCTTGTGAAATTTTTTCCTTTTTTTTTTTTTTTTCATTTATAGCACTAAGTGCTTCTATGGTTTATAACTGAAATGTCCCCCAAAGTTTCATGTGCTTATAGACACGGCTTTGGGGAAGTGATTGGATCATGGGTGTGTGATACTCACCAGCAGACGAGTCTGCTGATGGGTTGACAGCTGGGTGTGATCCTGGGAGGTGAAGCCTGGTAGGAGAGATGTGTCACCGTGGGTGTGGCCTGGAAGAGTATCTGTTCTTCCTCTTTCCTTTGATGCCTCTCTGCTTCTTGCTGCCATATCATGAACTATTACTTCTCTGCCATCCTACCCTACTTGGAACCAGCTGATTACAGGCTGAAACATCTGCACTCTGTGAACCAAAATAAACCTCTCCTCCTTTAACTTGTGGGTGTTGGGCATTTTGTGCAGTAATGAGAAAGAAACAAAACAGTGCTTATTACTGGAGAAGACTGTTTTGTATTTATTCTATATCCAGCCACCTTCCAAAGATTTACATCACTTTCAGTAGCAACTGGTATATGTTTTTATTAGTCTGCTGAAATTTATAGAAATACCATCCTATATATGTACTTTACTCCTAAAATTCAGATAGTTTATTTTATTCTTATTTCTTTCTTTAAAACTTTTAAGACAATACTAAATAATAGTCATAGTAGCAATACCCCTACA
>PVIR01015644.1:0-37907 GCA_004026965.1 Petromus typicus
GTCTTTGTGTTGGGTTATATTTTGGTGTTTGTACCCTCTTTAGCCACTTTCTTCATCATGATATTTTAAATGTCCAAACTTCTTCTGGAAGCTTGATCTCAAACACCACATCAAGAAGATAAAACAAACCACAGTAATGTTGACAGCACTAAGAAAACTCTTAACAGCAACAATATGCTACAACTGCCATAAACACAAAACATTAATAATAGAGCAATAATATCAGCAATAATAATGGAGTCAAAGACCAATAAAATCTTTTATTGTACCACTCTTAACAAAAAAGAAAAGATCTGTAAGGGTAATATAGACACATAGGCAACCTAAATGTTGATATACAGTAAATATCTACTAAATGCAACAACTATACCACCTCACCATTAACAATACAAATAAATTCAGAAATACTAGCCCCATAGTCTCACAGGTGGGGTTTTGGGAGCTGACCAGATCCCTGGTGTGTGATACTACATTAGTCCACCACGGGTTAACAGTTCTGTGTGCAGCTGGGAGGTGAAGGCTGGTGGGAGGAGGTGGGTCACTGTGGGCCTGGAGCTCTGTGGATCCCTCTTCCTGCCTCGAGGGCTCCCTGCTCCCTGCCTTCCATGCCATGGACTGTTTCTCCTCTGCTTTCTGCTTTGCATTGGATCCAGCCAACTAGTACCGAGACTGAAGCCTTGGGAAACTGCAGCCAGAGTAGACCTGGCTTCCTTTCACTTGTGCGTGTTGGGTATTGTTTCAGTTATATAAAGGTATTTCAAGAGAGTAACTAAGACAGTGATAATGCTGAAAATGGAAGAAATGGGGAATGATAAAAATGAAAGTAGCAAAACTTGGAAAAGAAGGAAAAGGTGCAAAGGAGAAAACAATGAGATAAAGAATCTATTAAAAGAACAAAAGAAAGTAGGATTAGGTAAAAGTGACACATGACCAGATTTGTTCCCACCACATAGAATAGGGACTCAGCATCCTCCCTTGCGGGAGCTCACCCCTGCCTAACCTTCTCGGGTGTGTCTGACTGCCCAACTCCTCTCTGTGGCTCTCAGTGGCCATCTTTCAACAGGTCGCCGTGCTAGGGACCCCAGGAGCCCTGAGTGTGTGTCCTGGACTTCTGACTCCTAGGGCAGCTCGTGGTGGACACTGCAGTGGTTTCTTCCTCACCACTTCCCTGCCGTGGGCAGGGAGTCCCTTTCAGAGTCCACATGGATCCCGACATCTGTGCCTTTTCCTCAGGCTCTTACTGTTGGCTCAGTCCCCTGTCGCTCCCTGGGCTGGCTGTCCTCGGCTTCCCTCCCCGAGGAGCTGGGAGAGCTTCACGGATGGCGACATTCCTTTCTCTGAGCTGTTGTCATTTTTTCAGTTTCTCTGTGATTTTCTCCTGTTATCTCCTTTTTGATCCCAGAGCTCCTCTTCCTTTTCTTTGCTAAGCTGGGGGTATCTTGATTTTGGGTCCTGGAGAAGCTGTGATAACCTATTGGCCTTTTCTCTAGAGATGATGTGTTTGTTAATTTTCATGGTAGCAATTTTCCATCTTTCTGTCCATCTATCTAGCCCCATATCTGTGCACACGTGTATATCGGACATCATTTTATGTAGTTTAAAGATATTCAATAAAAATTTAACAAAATAGACTACCTTCTATGGAAAGCATTTTGTGTGAAATATTAAAGGCACTGAAAAGTAGTTGCAATTACACTGAAAACTTTCTTAGAAAGAGTTTACTGTGCTCCTAATTTTTTTGAACTGTCACAGGACAATCGTGTTCAGGGTATGGAGCTTGTCCTTTTGCACAACCTCTTCTCTATTCCCGTGATCTTTAGGCCTCTGCGATGAGAGCTGAGATGACGATTGATTCACATTCTTTCAAGTTGGCCTCACTTTGTAGTTTTATTCCAAAGACTTAGCTAAAGGTCAACCAGAATCCTTCTTTCCTAAGCTAAAATTTGTCCTCTTGATTATATAAAAGATTAATATGAAGAAAAGTACGGAAAATAATGTCAAAAGGACCCTTGTATTTGACACTACAACTTAGCAAATATTACATTTTCCACTTTGCTTCAGATATTTTTAGGGAAATAAAAGGGCTTGGAGACAGAACTATTATTTTGAAAACCTGTCAGATCTGTCTTTCCTAAATTTGATGATATTGTTTGGTCTATATTTTTATATTTGAATTACATTTTATGTTACCAGTTTCAATGTTGGTGGTATTAGCTTGTGTTAAAAATTGTAATTTGTGTTACATTTTATATAGTTTCCTTAAACATGTTTCTTTCACTTACCATTATACCACTATTTTTAAGGTTTAGAAGTTTAGGAACATGTAACTCTAGCTTGTGAATATTATCTTGTGACTGCTGTTCAGTCAGTAGTGAGTTACTATCTAGGTATGTATATAGGTATTGATATCTTCACACTAAAGCACATTGAAACATATCTATACCCTCAAAATGACACACTGACACAGCAGTGCACACATCTTTACTTGTGTGTTTCTCCAAAGACAGATGCACTTCTTTTGGTAGCAGTATTGAGGTGCCGTACCGTGCCCCATGTTCCATACAGTTTGTTTTCAGGACTTGAAAAGAAACCGTGGATATTTCTTTGTATCCCAGGTCCCAGGGAGAAAAGCCACCAATCAGGAGCAAAATCAGGAGTCCTTATTTCTGATGCTTTGGCTCTGCCATCTCCAGCAGCTGTTTTATGACTGTTCAAAGGATTACTAAAAGAGCAATTAAACCTGTCAAAGAGTAGGCATTGCTTCCAGACTAAGACTCAGTCCTGAGGCCTCCTGCCTTCTGAGAATGTGAGGGCCCATTGGAGTTTCCTGTTCTGTCCGTCTCCTGCTCCTCTTCTCTGCCACCTCATGGTGACAGTTGAGGGAAAAGACGGCACTAAGAGAAGGCAGTTGGGAAGGTGTCTGGAGAGCAGAGATCAGCCGTCTCCAGGCACAATTGGTCTTTAATTGCAGTGGAAATCATTTGCTCGGCATGTCAGCATGTTCCCAGGTGGTATGTACAAAGAAAGCCCGTAGGTTTAATAAATTATGTAGCATGCATTTTCTTTCACCAGAATTAGTGTTTATTGACTAGTTTCTAGAACAACACAAAAATATGAATTTTAGAACACAAGGTAAAAAATAACTGACCCACCAGTCCTTATCTTTGAGAATGATTCTATTTGCTTTTGCCAAAATGTTGAAAATTGATACAAAAAAGTTGATAAGCTAAAGTCTAGTGGATGATTTTTTAACTGACATTGTGCAAATTCTGAATGTCCAGTGTGCCAGATGTGAGGGTTTGATGGCTCTGAGGAGAAGCCAACAGAGTGACAGAAGGTCACCGCCTTCAGACTTTAGCTCCTGGGCCACCAGGTTCCTGTGAGGACGTAGGACAGAGAGGCCCCGGAAGGGGGTTGCAGAAGGATCCCAGTCACAGGGTCCTCTGGAGAAGACAGCCGCGAGGAATGTGCGCTGCTAGCGCAGCAGGAAGCTGAGACTTGAGGAAGTCCCTAGTACCCCCTTTCCTCTGTGCATGCTCATGTTCATACATTCCCATTCACACTGGGATCTTGTATGAAGATTTTTGTGAATGTCACTGTCACATTTGATGAAAATGGTGGGCTGTATAAAAGGCAGAGCCCCGTTCAGACCCTGCTGTTTGTAAGTGTGCAGGATGCCTATTAGTACCCAAAATAGGCAGGAATGAGAGACCCTCTTGGGTACCCACGGGACCAGGACACCGAGTGCTGTGAGACCTCCGGTGAAACCCTTGACCTCTAGAAGCCCCAGGTGCTCCAAAACTCTTTCAGATTTATCCACAGTAAACTCTTCCAGATTTATCTCTGAAATGCAGAGATAAGAGTGGCTGAAGACTCTTCCAGAGACACACATCGTGACTTGGTGTTCAGGTGGCTCCTGGCTGGTCTCAGAGGAGGTCAGAGGCGGTCTTGTGTCCACAGAGAAACTCTGAAATCCCGCAGAGCCACACTTGGAAATGACTCCTGGTTAAAGCAAGACGACTGTCTGGTGTCTGCGTGACTTTGCCTGTTAGTCTCTATAATTCTTTCATTTAGCCTGGATCCTGGAAGCCTCAGGCTCAGAACTTCATCATTTCACCTCTGTGCTGAGATTTAATCATAAAATAGTGCCTGTGCCTTGGATTTCCTTTTAGGTTTTCTCATGGCAAAAAGGATACTGCTTTGCCATGCATAGAAATGATGCTAAGTCTCCGTTTGAAATTTTTTAGAATTTGAAGGTGACTTGATATAAGAAAAAAAAATTAACACGTTGCTGAATTGGGGGGGAATACTCTGTGGGTGTTGTTTTCATTTTCTCTGTTTTTTGGTGTTTAAATAAAATATGAACAGAACACAGAGCATGCTGTGGGACGTTACCTTTTGGTCTTAGAGATATTTCTTTGGCTATGCAGCCATTTCCCTGGTGCCAGAGCCAGAAACACATAAAGCTGGTGACAGGAGGGGGCAAGTCTTGACCAAGGGAAAGCAGGTGCCTGGGAACAGGGTGAGGAGCAGGGAATATCTGTGTAAGGAGCTTCAGCAGCTGAATAATGAGGTAGAGCATTAGAGAGAAGAAAGGCCCCCAGAGGTTAAATGGGCCGATGAACTGAACGATAGCAAATTCAAAACGGAAAGTGGGAGGGACAGAGGACTACGTCCCTAGGATGGAGGTTCTGGATCAAGAGTGAGACTGGAGGTGCTGGGTTTGAGAAACAGGCATGTCCAGATGTCCCTCTGTTTGGATTCAGCAAAACACCTCACTCCATGCTCAGCATGGCACGTGGTGGCCTTCCTGTTGCAGGGGACAGGCCGGACCAACTGATGCAATGGGCGTGTGACCATGGGGAGCCCTTCTGCATCTCTTCTGTCAAATATCACTCTAGAAATATTTGTTCCACGCACACAGAGCAGCCATCTGCTCGACCAAGTATGCACAGCTCCGAGAAACAATCAAGCCTCAGCCTTGGAGGGAGCAGGTGCCGAGATGAAGGTGGAGGCCTTGCTGGGCCCTTGCAGAGCAGCCCCGATCCCCTGCATGGCATCTGCACAATGCAAACTCAAGGCACGAATGCTCCTAGAGGGGGTGTGTTCCTTGTCCTTGTCTTTGTTTCCTGTAGTTTGGGCAAAGAACAAGGAAAGTGCTGGAAAGTGCAAGAGGAAAAGATGGTAATTTATCTGCCACCACTGACTACCATTGTCCTTTAGAGAAATCTCCTTTGCCACAGATGCTGCATGAAGCAATCCATAGAGCAGTCAAGAGAGAACTACTTGATCCAGGACTAAACCAAGGACGTGAGGCTTCACTCTAGCTGCATTGCATCCCTGTCATACCAGCACTGCCCTCTCCACACCCTTAATTTCTGCAAGAAGTCCCTCCCCAAGACAAACACAGGACTGTCTTGAAGTTCTGAGAGGAAGGTGTGAACTCTCCCACAGTCAATTGCTGATTGGGCCAGTGATAAAACACTTTCTAGCCGATCTCGTTGAAAATAGCCCCCACAGAGGCTTAACCTGGAAGTGGTTTAATGTTGAGGGCCGAGGTTGCCCTGTTGATTCAGCCACTTTCAGTCACTCAGAAGGAGAAAATGGTAAAACAAGGAAGCAGGAGGTGCATATTAACTGAAAAATGAGAAATGCAGACAGAGATGTGAAGGGGACACCCCTCCCCCCACGTGCTCAGAGCACAAGGGACAGAGGTCAGCACGCAGACACATCCCATGGAGACAGGCTCAATCAGGCAGTGGAGCAGGTCTGGCCAAAGTTCTGGAAGCTTCTTGGCACCTGAAGTTGACCATGTCCAGCCATACCCTGCCCATCACTGTACGTCCTACCTTGGGCTCGAGCGGGTCATCTGTATCTCCCCCTTACATCCTCCTTGCTCTTCACCTCCTCTGAGTTCACTTCTTTCTCTTGTACTTCAAAGCTTTGTGGACTACATTTTCTATAATTGTGCCTCTGCTTTTTCTCTTCTTCTGCCACAGCTGGGCATTCTCAGCACCTTCTCTGCCTGTCGTCTCCCTGCCTTTGCCTCTGTGTTTCTGTTCTGCATTGGCTTCACACACTCACAGCTCTCTTCCACTTCAGTGAATTTCTTTGCACCTTGTCTAGTCTGACAGGCACAGAAGGATTGGTCATAACTGTCCGCGCCAGAGGTGGAGTGAGGGGGGTGTGGCGTGGGTGAAGGGCAGTGACCAGGACCTCGGGGTCTGCCCACCCTGGAGTAGACACTGAATAAATTCTTTTCTGAGGAATGCTGACTAAAGTGATTTTTAAACCTGTCACTTCTTTTTTCTCAAAAGAAGGCAAAAATAAAACAAAGTAAAGCACTAACAACAAACAACCTGGAATCACAGACCTCAGCAGAGACAGACACCCAGACAGCCCAGTGGAGCAGCTCTGTTCACTTTCCCGGAAGTGTGGCCACTACAGGAGACTTCAGGGGCCACTGTCTTCATGCTGCTGTCCCTCAGGGGGAAATTCACTCAGTAAAGAGTGGAGGAAAATCTCTCCCTGGATCAGGTATTATCATAAGCCAGCCTTCGGGCAGGGCTGCGGTCCAGAACACACGGCTCACAGATAACCTCAAGCTGGTAACTTAATGAAAAGCGATCGTGGGTGGGCAGTGACTGGAGGCCCCGGGAAGAGCCACGTGCTCTTGGGAGGAGCCATCCTTACTCAGAGCTCACACAGCTATCGCAGAGAACTTCCACAGGCAGAATGTGGAAATCAAAAGTCACAAATAGCAATGGAGGAGAGGAACCATGAGCCGGACTCAACAGGAAGCACAGAGCAGACTCACGTGCACGGCAAGTCAGCCATCAATCATCAGCTGCAGTACACAGCGTAAACATGTTTAATGTGCTAAAGAAATGCAAACTTGAAAATAAATAAAGCAAGAGAGCATAAAAATAACTAAACAGAAAAGAAATAAATAGAATGTCTAGAAATAGCATACATGCACCCAGAGTATAATTAAAAACTCACTGGACGAAATCAGTAGATTAGATAAAAATGAAATTTTTCTGTGTTTCTGTTCTGCCTTGAACTAAAATGGAAGTGATTCTGAATGAGTTAAACAGAATGCAGGGCAGCAAAGGCTCAGTGTTGGTGACGAGGAGGGAAAAGGTGGGGGACAGAGCAGCGTGGGGATTCCAGCCGCAGTGGGGAGGGACAGGAGGAAGAAGGTGAGGACAGTGTTTCAAAAGTTAGGGTCAAAGATCTCTGGAACCCAGACCAGGAGTCACATGAGGCTCTGAAGAAGGGAAAAGTGTATCTCAAGAGAGAAGGCAAACAGAAGATGTTTTATACATGCAAACCTGAGAAACTGCTCCAAGAAGAGGCACAGTGACTGCACATGGAAGACTGAAATGGGCGCAAAGTGACAAAAGGTCTGGGGCTCGCTGCCGGCCCACACCGACCGCAGGTGCTGAGGCGCCGGCTCCAGCTCATGGCTTCTGACTTCGTGACGGGTGGCGGCGCAGACGGCACTTGGGCGCCTCCCGAGGCTGGTGCTTGTGGAGCAGCGAGGGCAGCCTGTGGGCAGCCATGGTCCGGAGGGGAACTTCACACACGCTGCCTCCAGCCACCAGCGGGCGAGGTACAGCAGGAGCGGTGTGGCCTGTGTGTCTTTGACGGGGACAGTTTTCCTTATCAGGATGGAAGCATCCTCAGCCCCCAAGCACATCTGTGAGCAGTTTAAAAATTGGATCTGATATGAAAATGGCAGCAGGAAAGTATAAAATTGCTGCATTTGACCTATATTATCGGAAAATATGGCAATTCCATATGGTTCCACCTGTCAGAACGAAGAGACACAGGTGACAGTCAGTGAGCAAGAAGAGCACGGCAGGGGAGGCGTCCCCCAGATGGGCTGGCAGGGGAAGTGTCCCTGGATGGGCTGGCTGCGTCTGCATCTGTGGTAAAACCCTTGGGGCCGGGGAGTTAGCTCAGTGGTTCCAGCGCCTGTCTCGCAAGCACAGGGACCCGGGTTCGATTCCCCGGTAACCACATAACAATACTGGGTGTGGAGACCCACACCCAGCAGCAACCAACACCACATACCACAGTGCCGGGCGTGGTGGCTCACGCCTGTAATCCCAGCATTCGGGAGGCAGAGGCAGGAGGATTGCTGTGATGTGAGTTGGAGGCTGAGCTCAGGGCCAGCCTGAACCACAAAGCGAGACCCTGTCTTCAAAAAAAAAAAAAAAAAAACCCCACCAGACACGAAACCAGACTTGGGAGCCAGTGACGCTCTTCACAGAACAGGGGAGAGGAGACAGAAAGCTGTGGGGTTTTGTAACAATCCGAGTTGATCGGTGTACTTTTAGGTGTGCAGTATGACCGCGTTCCTCACCGGGAATTTCTCCCTGTTCGTGACTTATCTTTATTCTCCCCGCCCTCCCTTCCACCCCTCTCCCTATACACAAATGCAGTTTCTGTCTTTCCCTTTTTATTCATTTAAAATTTTTGTGCATTATAAATGATAGACACAGTAACTAGCTCTTGAACTGATGGAGAAAATATTCTAAACTATGCTCACTAAACCACAAATCCAAGAAAACAGAGTCACAGTATAGACTGTAAAGTATCTCAAACACAGGTGTACGAGAGCAGAAATTGACCTGAATATATTACAAATGATAAGTAGGTGTTCTAAATGATCTGTTTAAAAGGGGGTGACTGTTAGCTGGGTTAAAAATCACCCACTTACCTGCCATTTATGGGAAGCATAAGTGGATGAGAAAATATTATCAGCAAAATACCGTAATCACTAAATAAAGCTAAGATAATCATAGCATAGCAGACAAAAGGACAGTAAAATAGAGATGAGATAAATAATGATTAAATGTACACATTCATAAGAGATTATTATATGGTATGGTCTCCACATGGAAACCTCACCCATAGGCACATAGACAGACAGGAATTGTTGAGCAGGGCTGGGGGCAGTAATCACGCTGGAGTTTTCACCGTTCCCACAGGGAAAGTTTCTGATGTTCCTTCAAAAAGTGTGGTAGTTGTGAAAAATACTAAAAATACTCCATCAGCCGGAGGAAACTGCTAGCTGTCCTGTGTCTGTTAAAGATGAGTTTTGAGAAATCTTGAGTGGATGTTGAATTCTATGGAACTGTTGATTCTCCAAGTACTGATTGATCAAATTATTTTTCTTCTTTAATCTGCTAATGCAATAAGTTATGTTTTAAGTATATTTGTAATTGCTCCTTGAAGCAATTTTATCTCAACTGCTTCAAAAAGTTGTCAGATAATTCTAACATCTCTTATATGACGGCAATGCCATCTCTCTATTGTCTCTCTAAATTCAGTTTTAAATACTTCTGATTCTTGGTGTGATGAAGATTTTCTGTGCATTCTGAGTGTTGCACTGTGAGCGTTTGGATCTTATTTGCACTTTCCCTGACTCTCTCCTCGTGGGAGGGTGGGAGCTGTCTGGCCACAGGGAAAGTTCAGGTTTCCAGCCTGCTCTCTGTGGACCTGGATCCCAGGCCAGGCAGGGCAGGAGCTCTGCTCCCTACCCCTGACACTGGGGCTCCCTGGCCTGATGGCAGCAGGGCCTGGTAGTGGGTCCCCACAAGGTTCCTGCTGGAAGGTCCAAGGCTGAGCTGTGCTGCTGGCCAGAAAACAAGGGAAGCCGGAGATAGTGCAGTGACACCTTCCAAGTCTGTGTGATAAAAGATGTCCAGCCGAGAATGCTGATTCCTAAACCATCAAAGAGTGCTAACGGGACTCTTTCAAACACAGCAGGGGACCCTGGATGATGACGAGGAGCCACACAGGGGTGAAGAAGCACTGAAGGCACTGGCACAAGTGCTGTGAAAGTCAAGATAAATGCATATTTGTTTGAAATGTTTTATCCTTGCATTTGTTTCTAAAAAACCACTCACATAAAGCAATAATTGTAAAACTATGCTGATGATCTTATAGTGTTTGAAGGATTAATTTGTATGACAGTAATAGTACTAAGGGGAAGAAACACTGGGCTGAGACTAAGTCAGTGCCGGTGTGCACTAGGCTGCTCTAAGATGCTGGACGGAGTCACCCAGTGAACCATGAGAAATGACACAGACAGCTAGCGACAAAGGAACCAAAGTGACACACTAGGAAAATCTCGTGCAAGACAAGAAAGGAAGAAAAACAAGCACTTAGAAATCCAACAACAAAATGGGGAACGCAGATCTTCTATCACTGACAGTAATTCTACATGTAAGTCAAGTTCCTCAATCAAGAGCCTGTAGCACAGGCTCAAGCAGAACACAAGTCATGTATACACCGTCCAAGAGAGAGGTGTGTGCTGGAAAGACACGAAGGATGGAAATTTGGAATGCTGGATGTCAAGCAGAAAAGAAAAACTGGTGTGGCTATATTGAAATCAGATTACATAGACTTTAAGAAAAACACTGCAGACAAATTGACTATTTTATATGGACAAAATTCCAATCCATGCAGAAAATATGACTCTCATACATAGGCTCCTGGCAAAAAAACTCCAAAATATAAAACATGTAAAACCTGACATGCATGAATGACAAATAGACAGTTGAATCATACTAGCTGAAGACTTCAACATCGCATTTTCGCAATCGGTGGAATGGCAAAACTGAAGATGGGTTAGGAAACAGAAGAGTCTTTCACGCAGTCGTGTACAAATGACACCTAGTGAGAATCTGTCCGTCACTCCACTCAAAATCTGTAGGTCTGTGGACTGCTTGGGTACACAGGAGATATTATTGAAGGTAACGTCTCACTAGATTGGACAATAGGCCTCAATAAATTTTAAAATAAGGAAGTAATGCAAGGACTGTCTCTCGCAACAGTGGAATTAAAATAGGAATCAAACACCTAAGACAATTTGATAAATTCACAAATACGTGGAAATTGAATTAAACATGCCTACATGACCAATGGGTCAAAACATCATGGAGAAAGTCAGAAAACAGGAGGAATGAGGGAAGAAACTCAGATGCCAATAGATAAGTGATGCAGCTAAAGCAGGATCCGGAAGAGAATTTGTAACTATAAATTCCTAGTTTTGAAAAGAAGAAACTAAATTCATAGCCCAAATTTCCACTGTGAGAAAATAGGAAAAGAAAAAAAGAAAAGAAAAAACTAAATCAAATGCAAGGAAAAACAAGGACATAATTCAAAATGAGAGTTAATAAATTTAGAGATCAGCAAAATAGAAACTAGACAAACCAAACAGGGGGGTTCTTTGAAACAATCGTAGCAATGGCAAATACGTAACTCCCTGTTCAAGAAAACACAAGTAGATTAAAATTACTAAAATCAAGAATAAAAAAAGGATAATGAGGAATTCCAAGAAAAATGTATGTCGAAAATAAACTTAGGTGGAATAGACAATTCCTTAGAACACACAGATTACAAAAGCCGAGTAAACCAGAAACTCATCTGAAGAGACCGAAAATCAGCAGGTGCGGGGGGAAGTTAATCGGTGAAGGGGGAAAAATAATGAGATTATAACAAAAAAGAAAGGAAACAAAATTTATACATATAGGGGGTGGGGGTGGTAGGGTGGATAGGGCTATGGGCAAAAATGAGAATTAAGGTAAGTCACATACTGGTACAAATTCTCATTGTTGAATGCAATCATGATGTGTATATGTAATATACCAATAAAGATTTCAATTAAAAAAAAGTCTGAGGTGCAGTGTCATGACTGTTGTTGGGGTCAGTGGGCTACATACCGGAAATTAGCGAAGACAGGCTGCTCTGCAGAGGTCTGTTAGTCCTCCTGACACAGTAAACATCTCACTGTATATGCAAGGCAAAATATTGTGTTTGTGTTATAAAAAACTTCCAACAAAAACGGGTTAGGTCCGAATGGCTTCACAGGTGGATTTTACTAGGTATTTAAGAGAATTAGTCTTTCATAATTTCTCACAGAAAACAAATGAAGGTGCAACACTTCCCAGCTGATTCTATGAGATCAGTATTAATATGGTAATAATTTTAAAAATATAAGAGAAGAAAATTACAACCAAATTCCTTATGAATTCAGATAGTTAGAGCCATAGTTTGGAGATGGTCTCAGTGTGACCTCGCTTATTCAGCTTCATGAGCTAAAATTTTATTCTTCTCACGGGCTATAAATTCAGCAATGGCTTTTAGACATGGAGCCTTTGCCAGGTGATTAAGGAGAAATAATCATTCATCAATATGAATCTCCATATTGATGACTTCTAGCCTTATTACACTCACACGTGCTATATAATGCATATTATATATTATTAATTATCATACAATATATCATTATATATATATTATACAAGTACAGTGCAATTGTGTATTATATAATTGACTACACATCAATATATAGTTATTTATATTGTATAAAGATTATATACACACAATGGTAGAAATATTGCTGTTGGAAGTATAAAATATCATAGTCATTTCAGAAAATAATTTCACACATTTTGAAAAGGCTAAACATATAGTTACTGTATGATCTATCAATTCGCCTCCTAGGTTCATTTCCAGGAGAATAAAATTTTACCTTGAAACTTGTACATAAATGTTCATAATGGCATTATCCATAATAACCAAAAAGAAACAAAATAGCTCAAATGTGTAACAGCCACTGGATGGACGATATGAGTCCACCATACAGGGGATTGAAGCACCGATAATCCAGAGATCGGCAAATCTTAAGAAAAATGTGTTTCATGACAAGCCAGATTCAGAAACCTGTGTATTACCTTAGTTTACTTATGTGAAATGTCCAGAATAAGCAGATCTGGTAAAAAAAAAAAAAATTAGATTAGTGGTTGGCAGGGCCTGGAAAAGAGAATGGGGAGTGATTAGAAAGTTTCTTTTCAAGGTGATAAAAATGCTCTAGAATGAGATAATGTTGGTGAGAATATACAAAAATCTTTAAACAATACACTTGAAATTGGTGGCTCTCATTATATGTGAAACATATCAGTAAAAGTTTAGCTGAAGATTATGTTATGTGTTTATCATATACAGAAATAAATTCCATAAAGAGAATCATACATGTATGCTCAATTGCTTTTCTATAAAGATACGAGAAGCTCAGTGGAGTGAAGATATTAAAGTGGTGCTTGCACAATAAGACACCATTATTTAAAAAATGAAGCTTGGTCCTGACCTTCCAGCATATATAAAAATTTGCCTTGCAATGGATCATAGATTTAAGTGTAAAATCTAAAAGCGTAGAAGCCATTAAGTAAAATATAGGGGAAATCTTTCTGAATTTTGGCCAGACCACGTTCTTAGAACTCATAAATCACAAACCATAAACAAAAAAAATTAGAAAACTTGACTTCCTCAAAATTAAAAATTGCTCCTCTCAGTTAAAAAGTGGAAAGATAAATCATAGAATGGCAGAAAATATTTGCAGCATAAAGCTGATGAAATTACACATCCAGAATATATAACTTTCACAACTCAAAAAAATCTCAGTGAAAAAATTACACAAAATATTTGTACAGACAATGTACCACACAAAAGACACGGGTGCTGAACTCCACAAGTCATTGGAGAAATGCAAATTAATTCTACAAAGAGATGCCATGGCATACCTGCACAGTGATAGACAAGAGGGGAATGCCAGAGATGTCAAGAGTGCAGAGTAAGTGGAACTTTCATACCCTGATGATAGGAAGTGAAAGGGTAGAGTCTTCTGAAAACAATCTGGCAGAATATATATATATATAGATATATATATCAAGTCCAGCAATCCCTCTTCAAATTATTTGTCCTGGAAAATTAAAACTCATAGCTTGTCATTTTATATCAGTCTCATAGCTGGAAACAACCCAAATTCCCATCCATTGTAAATATAAATTGGCCGTTGTGTATTAGGACAATGGCCTACTGCTCAGCAACACCAAGAACTAGGTCTCAAAAGTCCTCTGCAAAGCATAGGAAGTGAGACCCATGACACTGCAAACTGCAGTGCCAGCTGTGTGGCATTCCGGCACAGACTCGGGTGGGGTCTGGGGAAGACCAGTGGAAGCAGGCATGATGGGCAGGTGGCTGCAACAGCCCCTGGGTGGTGGAAGTTTCTAAGCATCTCACTTGGGTTCTAATAATGCTCCTGTATGTTTTGTCCAAGATCCACCAAGCTGTACACTAGTAGAGCTCAATTTCACTGAGTACATATTAGACCTCAACATTTTTTTTAACAAATTGGATCTTGCTTATCTATCTCACATGCAAGAATCAATTCCACCAGAATGTTGACGTGAATAAAAACAAGTCTTGAAAAGATAATGTTAGAAAGCATTTCATAACCTTGGGGTACCCAGAAGATTTTAAATTAGACATACACACACATACACACACACACGAACACACACACACACTGAGACACATGTAGGTAGACACAAACAGAGACACAACTGGCATACAAACAGGTATACACCGCTAACTGTAAAGGAAATAAAGAGATAAATGTGATGTTATGAAGATTACCAACTTCTGTTTATAGAGATACAGTGAGAGAGCGATGACACAGCCCACAGAGTGGGAGACGTCTGAACTGCTTACAGCTGATAGGACACTCATGCACATGGACGACATTCAATAAAACATACGGAAAAATAATATAAGCAAAACACCAGAACAGGTGATGTTCAGGAAGCTCACTTTATGTGGAAATGTGTGTGCAAATCACAGAAATGTACCACTTTATGTCATATTGGTTGATGCCACAAAGGCCACAGGACATCTACATTTGTGTGCTGAAGAAGGAGCATAGATTATCACAATTGCCACCGGGAGCTAATTGCCAACAATTTCCCTCCTAAGTATACATATGCACATACATCTATACAAAATGTACATATAAATTGTATATATCTATTTGGCTTGGAATTGTGTTAAGCTGAAAAACCTTCCAAAGTAGAATTTAAAAAATTATAAACACTATTATTGACAAAAGCAAATTAGCTAAAACACCTGGGTGAAGTCTACAAACTGAGTGAAAATCAGTCATAAAAGTAAACATTCTCAAAAGATTCAGCATAACCAGTTCAATCTCGATCACCAAAAGCAAAACTGAAAGCATCATGATAATCAGTTTCCAAAAAATACTTCAAGGCCACAGTAACAAAATAGACCGGGACTGGCATCAACACAGACGTGTGGGACAGAGCAGGGGACACAAACCAACCCACACAGCTACGGGCATCTGACTCTTGAAAACAGGATAAACACACTTGCGGGACAAAAGACAGGCTTTTTAGCAAATGGCTGGCTAAACCAATAATCACCTAGACGCCCATATGTAGAATGAAGCTTTACTCCTACCTCCCACTTTGCACAAAGATCAATTCAAAATGGATCAAACGCCTGTTGAAAACCTTAGAAGAAAACAAAAGGAAGCTGTAAGCACAGGTGACGACTTCTGGGCTAGAAGTTCAACAGAACAGGAAGTCACAGAATAAGGAGTAACAAAAGGGACTGCATTGAACTAACGTTTGTGAACAGCAAGGCAAGCAGCAGAGTGGAGACAGAGCTTCAGAATGGGAAAAAGCCTCTGCCAGCCACTTCTCCCACTGAGGATTAATATCCAGAATACATAAAGAAATAGAAGAAGTTAATGCACCTAAAAGACAATGCAGCGAAGAACGGACCAGAGAAGGCATTCACTTCAGTTCAGTTCTGTAAAGAAGGCGTACAAACAAACATAAAGTATATGGGAAATGTCCACCGTCTTTGTTCTACTCGGCAAATGCAGAACCCCACTGCAGTAATGCTCCCTCACTCCAGTCTTCATGGATCATCAAGGGTACAAACAGCAACTGCGGGTGAGACGGAGGTGATGGAAGTGAAGTCAGTTCAGCTTCTTGGAAATCACTGTGGAGGTTCCTCAACACAGTCCAAGTAGAGCTAATGCGACACAGCTCTACCCCTCTCTCCTCCATCAGTGTCTTCCCGCAAGAGTTAAAGTCCGTATACTATAGAGGCACCGGCGAGCTCATGCTATGGCAGTGCGATTCCGAGAAGCAAATCTAAAGGAACAGCCAAGGTGCAGTCAACGGACAACGGATAAAGAAAATGTAGGATACGCAGTGGAGTAGTGTTCAGAAATTGAGAAGAATGGAATCGCGTGCGCAGGGAAATGCGTGAAACTGGAGAGCATCTTGCTGAGTGCAATAAAGCAAACATAGATAGTCCAGTAGTACCATCTTCTCTCATCTGTGGAAACTAAAAGACAAGTATTGAAAGAGATGATATGAATATTGAGAAGAAAAAGAGGATTACAGGGAGAGAGATTTGGAGAAGGTGGACGGTGAGGGAAATGATGGCGTGTCACAGGATGTACACATGCGCCAGAACAGAACGTAAGCCCGCTGCTCTGAGTAACTAACATGCACTGATTTGAAAAAAGGAAAGAAAATGGTAACGGTGAGATTTGTATGGTAATTTATCTGGTTGAGGAATCATTTCACAGTCTCCCTGTCTATTAAAACAGTTCATTTTATACCTTAAATATATAATTTTTATCAATTCGTATCTCGGTAAAGCAAACATATTCTATGAATGTGTGAAGTTCAAAAGCACTCCGTGCTAATTTGTAATGTAAGGAATCTGTGTAACGTACTTGAAGGCACAGAGCCTGCAGGCCTGGGGATCCGGCCGTGTTCTGCTTATTGACACTATCGATAGGCAGATGTGTTCACTTGATAAGAGATCTTTGGCTGGAACCCTGTACTCTTCCCATCACTCGACTCTTAAGAAGCTTCTTTTGAAAGTCACCCTTGGGGTACCCCAGGGGCGCTCTTCACATTCACCTACCACAGGAATGTCCGCCCATCTCTCAGCCTCAGTCCTGACAGCCCTTCACACCTGCGCTGGTCCTGAGGGGCGAGTTGTCTTTGCTGGGGCAGTTACAGCATCTTTGCCCAGGACCATGTCACACGGCAGAGAATCCATCTGCCGGAGCAATGAGAAAGTCTCTTCAGACTCAGAGCTCCCTCACTCACTGACTGGTTTTCTGTGATTACTTTTTACCCGCCTCTGAGCCAGCGACACAGTGGGTGGCCACAAACGCTGGTGAGGCCACATAACTAAAGGTTGTCCAGGAGATTTGAGAAGCAGACGCCAGGAGGCTACAGGCCCGAGAAGACTCATGGTGGTTTCCAAATGTGCAGCGGACTCTCTCACTCCCCACCCTTCCTTCACCTCGTCCCGTCACCCTCTGGAACGAAGAGCCTGGGTTTCTCCACTGCCCTCTGAGGTGAGGAGCCCCTAACCCTCCCAGCAAACGGAGGAGAAGGCAGAGCTGGGAGGAGGCAGGGAGAGTGCTGTGCGCTGAGACCCGAGAGTGGGGAAGATGGAGCGGCCTCTACACAGACAGGCGCCAGCTAGCTGAGGGGCTGATCTGCGGGCAGCATGGGAGGCCCAGGCTGGGCCTCTGCATCACACTCTATGCAGCTCCAGGCAGTGACATGGTCACTGTCGTGGTTGGGGAGGGTGGCTCAGCGAAAACCAGAGCTGTGGGGACCAAGCTGCAGTGATCTCTCTGATGGACGCTTGATGAAAGGGACGGAGCCCCCTGGCTGCACAGGGACGTCCCCGAGGGTCTGATGCACTCAAAGCTGAGCGTCAGGGTTGACTGGATTAGGAAAAGAGACAATGAGGTAAGGTGTCCCCTGCTTTGGGAGGCAGGACCATGTTGAAAATGGACGTGACTCAGCGTCTCCTTCAGCCTCTGCATTATGGATTCTATCTAGACGTCTCCTCAAAGCCTCCTGTGCTCTTAGGTGAAGCTCTTTGGAGGTGTCTGGATCTAGGGTGTGTGACCTGGATTAGTCTCCTCCTTGGATCAGCACAGTTCTGAGTGTGGCAGGATGGAACTACTGAAGACGGAAGTCCACCCTGCGTGCGGGCGGCACTGATCCATAGACTCATAGCCGGATGGAATACAAAGGGCGAGGAGACGGCTGCTGCTGTCTCCTGCCTGCTTTGCTATGAACAGTCTCTCTTCTCCAGCGCACCTTGCCTCAGAACCAGCTGCCTATGGGTGGACTGAACGCCTTACAAACTGTGAGCTGAGATGAATATTCCTCCTTTAACTTGTGGGTGTTAGAATTTTGTCCGAGCAACAAAAAAGTAAGACAATGGGCATGAGCGGTGTCCCACACGGGTTTGCTTGGTTGGTAGTGTCCCGGGAAAGTGGCTGGTCATCTCTGCCTGTCAAGCTAAGTGTTGGCAATTCCATCGTAAAGATGCAGAGTCTGACCCATATTCCAGACAAGCACGTGCAATTCTTGGTTATAAGGACACTCAGCATCCCCTCCTGACAATGGCGGCTTCAGTGTTTCTCTACCCATCTGTCTTATTTCCTCTGTCCTCTGAGAATGTTACTTATTATTATTTTTATAAGTATATTTCCAATGAAGAGAATATTAAATATGCATGTGTTTTAAAATTAAACATGCATACCAGAATTCTAAAAGATGCTTTAGTGAAATCAATCAGTCAATTTCTCATGAATATTTTAATTTTGGGGTGGCCGAGTTCAGGTAAATTATGTAACTTGTGTTCTGAGTCTTTAAAGTCAAGGAAAAAAAGCTGAGGTCTGGGGTAGAGTTGGAGATTCTGTGTAAACACTTACATGTGCAGACACCTGTAGGTGTGTATATTGCTGTTGATGCACATGTGTGTGTGTGGGTGGGTGAAGTTCAGAGCCTTCTAATTGCCTTTTATACACAACACCGGTGGAAACTGCTTATTATGAGTGATCTATTGTGCCTGTGGGGTTTTTCTCAGCAACCTTTGACTCATCTCTTCTTTGAATCAGTTTCAGCAGGCTGTTCTCACTTGTGGTGCTGCTAGAACCACAGACAGGGCCAGGGAGTTAGCTCAGTAGTTCTGGCGCCTGTCTTGCAAGCGCAAGGGCCCGGGTTCAATTCCCCGGTAACCACGTAACATACTGGGTGTGGAGACTCACGCCCAGCAGCAACCAGTACCATATACCACAGGGCTGGGCCTGGTGGCTCACGCCTGTAATCCCAGCACTCGGGAGGCAGAGGCAGGAGGATTGTGATGTGAGTTGGAGGCTGAGCTCAGGGCCAGCCTGAACCACAAAAGTGAGACCCTGTCTCAAAAAAACCTAAAAAAAAAAAAAAAATAGAACCACAGACAGTCATGAGAGCTCAGCGGTGCCCAGACCTCGCCCTGCAGGTCTAGCTTCGTGGCTCTTGCTCCAGGGGTGCTCAGACAGCTGCATCTTCCAAAGCTGTGCTGGGCAGGCCATTTGGGGTTCACAACATGCTCGTGTACTCAGCTCTCTGCAGCCTGCCGTGGGGAGCCCAGGGGGAAGGTGCCAGGAGCTGTGTGCCCACATGTGTGGAAAGCTCTCTTTCATACTTTCTGTCTGACAGCTTCTTTCATACTTTCTGTCTGCAAAAAGATTGATGCCAGTTTTTGCCACCAGCAAGTTGCTGTTTGTACGGATGGGGAAGGTGCCAACTCCAGTCTGTGCCACACTGTGCACCTGAGAAGCCGGAACAGCTCTTGGTGGTGCCCACAGCAGTGTGCCTGCTCATGCCGATCAGATGTGTGGAATTGCAGGAGATCACGGTCGAGATCCCAGCAGCAGTCCTGGGGTGAGCCTGCGACTGCATCTCTCGTAAGCTGAGGCTGCTGCTGCTGGGCTGGGGACCACGCTGAGCACCAGGACCACTTCCTCCTTTAGCTGTGTTTGAGCCCTGGATGAAAGAGCTCGCTGTGCTCCCTCCAGCACACTTGTCCTCCCTCTTCTCCAAACCGTTGCCCGGGAGGACTCATCCTCAGGGAGTGGGACTGAGTTCCTGGGACGCTCACTGACGTCCCCGCCTTGCCTTCCTCCTCCTCTGCTCCGGGAGATGGAGTCGCCATTCAGTCTTCTCTCACCCACTGTGCCCTCGTCTTCCCCATCATTCCCCAGGGGACAAGTGTGCACTGTGGCGCAGCTCCGAGGGACAGCGGTTCCGGCAGTGCTTCAGTAGACCTCCATATCAGTGGGCCAAAGATCTCAATAGTCAATAATAATCAAGGGTTTCAAGAGTAGATAGCCAAGCTGACTACTTCAGTACAAAGGCAAAGAGCCAAGATGTTTTCCCCTGAATGTTTTGGAAGTGAACAAAATTTCATTTCTGCCTAACTAACTAACTATAATTGCATTTAATTAACTGCTGTGTCCCAAGATATATACCCTTAAATATTTTCTTTTTTAAAAATATGTGTTTCTTTTACATGCTTTAAAAATGTATGTGAAAAATGAGTGTGACTTGTAGAGGTCTTAGAACACATTAAAATATTTTTCACTAAAATAAATAGCACCAGCGTTCCTACTCAATACTTGTTCCTTCCTAACTGGAGCAAATTAAGTTAGAGCAGGGCCTAGGTGCATAAATACTACTTCCCCAATAATGAAGCTGCTGGAAGACAAGGGTAGTGAATTACCATCGATCCTCATTATTCATGGATTCTGTACTTGTGAATTTGGCTATGAGCTGAAACTTATCTGCAACCCCAAATCAATAGCCAGAGCATTTCTGTGGCTGTTCGCAGATGTCCAAGTGCAGCGACACGGTTGAATGTCCTCAGCCAAGGTCTACTATGGTGATGGCTTTACGGAGAGGACTGGAGGGTGGAGGCTGTGTAGAATAGTACGAAAGCTTCAAACTGAGGCTGGGAGGATGAGGCTGAGCCCCAACTCCAGCTCTGACCGTTGGTGGGCTTGGGAGAGAGTAACGTACTTCGGAGCTGTGATTGCTCTTTTGTAAAGAAGCGGCAGCCATCAGCATAAGTCGGCTTTAGGACTTCAGATGAACTTATATATCAAATAGCCCATCTCTATACAAGCCTCTGTCAGCAGTTGCTTACTATCCTCCATTCAGGGCTCACAAGGACTTTAGGGAAGGTAGTGATAGAGGCAGCTTTATGTCCTCCTCTTTTCAGCATTCCACAGAGGACACAGACTCCAGCCCTACCACGTGTGTCACCAGCACACAGCAGTTCCATTGGGCCTAGTCAGATCCTCGACGTCGGCTCCTTCCTGGAGATTTACATGTATGTCAACGTATCAACACCTTCGAGAAGTGCTGAGTGGAGGTGTCCAGGGCGCTTTGCTTAATTTGATGTGTCCAAATATATTGAATACTTGACAGAGAGCCTTTCCAGGGAGCCTCTCTTACTGTCTCCCCGGAAGAGGCGGTCCTAGGGACCCAGGGGAAAATACTCAGCACCGAGGTCATGAAGCAGCAGAGTATGTCAGTCAGACCCCTGTTTAGCAGAGCACAGTTCAGGGTTCGAGGTTAAGGGGCTTGCAGGCAGTGGAAAGGGTGGGCTTGGGTCTGACAACTAGGCCTTTCCATATAGATCTGTCTCTTGCGAGCTGAGAGGCCAGACACAGTATTCGGGCTTGTAAAGCTTCAGATGGGGGGGTAATGAAACCTGGCCCAACGGGCCACGGTAATGACCGACAGAGGCGAAGGGTGTGGCTGGTCTGTGTGGTGAAGGAATCGGGTTATTCTTCTTTAGGAGCTGTCCCTGTCCTCCAGGAAATGAGGTTTTGGGGTGCAGCTTCTGCTGTCATGAGAGGATTGTGTAGAAGATGCTGAAGCTTCACTGGGGAATATATCTACCAATGTGGAATAAAGTGACTTTTTAGCTATAGGAAAATTTGTGGTGCTTGCAATTGCAGAAATGGTAAATACATATTGTTGTTGTTATTTACCTGCAAAGAGGAAGCGCTAGGTGGCGTGTGCAGCTCTGGGTGCCTCAGGTTAATTTATCCACCCAGCGATTCATACCAAGGGCCAGCGAAATGGTGAGCAGCCGGAGCACAGGATGGAGGATCTGGTGTAAGCAAAACTGCAGTGTATCCAGCCTCAGCAAAAATGTGTTAGAAAATCCTTCTGAGTAGCAGAGCAAAAAGGCAGAGTCCTTATTACAGAATCATGTGGGAATGTATAATATCTGCAGCACACAGCCCTTAATCAAAATGAAGGGAAATAAGGTGTATGTTAGTGATATACCTTATAGTGGAAGGTCAGCTGTGACACCAAAATGACTCAGGGGTGGAGAGTGTGTTTTACCATTGTCTCCTGGAACGTGAATCAGTCTTTTGACGGCTAGACTTGGAGTGAACTTTCACTCAGACCACAGCCCTTTTGTGAGTGAGACTTCCCCTCACTCAGAAGCAGTGAGGCAGGGAGTCGCTCAGTGAGGCAAGAAAACAGTAGCAGGGGAGGGGCTGCAGTGGCTCAGGTGCTTTGAATAACAGCAAACTGCTCCACGCAGGTGCATGAGCGGAGCGGAGGCTTAGTTAGCATGTGCTCAGTGTCAGATGACAAGGTGACAGGAGCGTGCAGACGCAGCTCGGGCGCGCTGTCTAAGAACTGGAGCTAACTGCAGTGGCTCACCGGGACCGGCTCCTGCGCTCCTGTCTGTCGGGAACCAGCGTGCTCACACGATGCCACAGGGACGTCAAGTGAGACCTGAAAACTACCACGTGGCGCCTGGCAGGGGTAAGAACCGAAAAACTGTCTCAACAGTGAAACTAAGTTTCTGTCCGTTAGAAGCCCTGTCTACAGTCACGACCGAACCCATTTGCAGCTACAGGTGTATGTTTGGGATAGTGTGAGCTGGAATTGAGTCCCGTGATGGATAAAGATAAAAGTGTGTGTCCCTGAGATAGTGCCTAGGGTAGGGAGGCAGTGATCCTGTTCAGGAGGGACGCGTGAATGATAGCCTGTGGGCCGCACAAAGGTCCGTGTCAGACCTGTGTTTTTGTAGACAGTTTTATCGGAACACCAGCATGGTCTCTGTTTTGTACCCAGCCCGTGGCTGCTCTTGTACAAAGATGCAGAACTTCACAGTCATGACAGTGTGGCTGCCTGACGCTCAAATCCTCAGTGTCTACATTCTGACTGCTGATAATTCTCCGGCCTCTGCGGTGGCACAGTTAAGCCTGCAGTGGAATGAAAGTTTGGGTCAATGCTAAGTGGGGCCAAAAAATTTTGGATAGAGGGGGCTGTCACATTCACAGCAGCGGGAGCTCCGGGGTCTCCATAGTGTGGGCTAGCTTGCTACCGAGCTGCTTCTTGGGAGGGTCTTTCTGTGTGGTGTGCTCAGAGCGGGGCATCAGAGAGCATTTACTTAGCAGTGGCTCATGTGTCTTTTCAACAGTCTCGGTGTCCTTGATGCACTGAGCACCTGAGAAGTGCTGGGTGCTGGGGAGGCAGCGAAGAAATAAATTTAGCTTATTCTTTCACAGAGCTCACATTTCACAAGGGCGAAAGTCACCAATATGCACTTTAAGTGTTCCAGGCGCAGCTGAATGGTGTAGGCAGAATAAACAGGGGCTGCGCATTAGGTCACCAAGGCTGTGTTTAAGGAAGGCCTCTCCAGAGAAGTGATGCTTGAGGAGAGGAGAGGAAATGCGACTTGCAAATGCGCACACTCGAGAGCATGAAATGGGAAAGTGTCGTGCGCTCAACAGGACGAGTGCTATTGTCAGTCGGCGAGGGGGAGGTGGTGAGGGGCCTGCACTGCCCTGGCCAAGTGCATGGAGAGTGAAGCTGCATCTTATTTGAGGAAAATGGACACCTCAAAGTACTCGTGTTGTAAAGGGTCGCTTTGGCTGGGCTTGGAGAATCGATCACACACACGTGGTGCAGCTGAACTGTGCTTTCCTGGGCCCTAAGTCCATGCACAGCTTCACCGTGGCTTGTGCGACTGTGCAGCTTCCAGCTGCTGCCTGTGTACAGCAGAGCAAGGCAAAGTGTGCTCACAGAGCTTCACGAGAGTCAAAGCCTCACTAACACCTCCAGAGTCCTTGCCTGACTCACAACCCCTCGAGACCTGAGGCTGCAGGTCACCATGCAGCCTAGAAGCTAAAGGTACAATGGCAGGTTCAGGGAGAGGGGCTGGAATGCTGGCTCACCTGCCACAGAGCCTTGGGGTGAGACGGGGCTATGTGCAAAGGGACAGGATGGAGGCCAGGTTGCTTAGTGAGCGCCTGGCAGCCCGTGTGGTAATCCCGAAGAGTTTAGGACTTAGGGATGGGCTCCTATTTGCAGACCCCTCTCCACTGACTTCTGCCAGGAACTTTGGAGAAAACTCAAAGAAAAACCTTGCTCAGAATGTCAGTGGTCACCAGGCGAGGCACAAAGTCCCCTGTGGACCCTCTACTCTGAAGACACAAAGGCTTTAGAGGCGGGAAAGGAGAACCAAACCCTGCTGACCATTGGGTGAAGGTGGACCCCACTGTAGCTGGGTGGAGGGGAAAGTAAGAAGACTTCCTGTGGAGAAATGACAGGCACTCATGCCAGGCACAGGCCAGATCGTGTTTTCTATGCCTAGAGACACAGAATAATGGCTGAGAAAGCGCAACTCTTCACTACAGGACACGGACGGGGACTTGCTAAGACTGAGTCGCACCGGCCAGAAGCAGAGTGAGAACACCACCCCAGGGGAATGCCCACAGCAGGAAGAGATCATTTCTGAGGATCCGGAACCCAGGAAAGTCCTAAAGCACGGGGCAGAGAAGGACAATTGAGAAAATCTCCATCAAACCATCCTCTGCAGAAAACAAGGTAATGCGAGAGTAATTGGAACTTGTAGCCATGGCAACGGCAAAGCCCAAACACATTTCAAATGCTGGCTGAACTGGACTACTCCCTATGCCATCTTTACCCAGCAAAGGGGCATTGCCACATCTGACCCCAAGTGCTGCACATTTCCATTATTCCCTGTAACCTTACACGTGACAGTTCACAGGTGTGACCTAAAAGCTATCAGACTCATAAAACAATCTCCCAAAGCCAAGCGATCTACTGACACGGGCTCAGGAATGACTCATGCTGGAAATAACATAGCACATATTTAAAATAACTCTCATTAATATGTCAAAAGTTTTTTCAGAAAGAGAGACAGCATGTAAACATTGGGGGATGGTTCAGTAGGGAGATTAGAAATAAAGATCAGGGTAACAGATAAGGAATTCCTTAGATGAACTCACCAGTAGACTCACCAGCTATCGGGGGGAAATTGGTGATCTGGGAAATAAGTCAACAGAAACTGCTCAGGCTACAACTTGAAGATAAAAAACTAACAAGACAGAGCAATCCCAGAGATATGGGGCGAGCTCAAATGATCTTGGAATTCAGGAATGAATCCTAGAAGGAAAACAAAAGAAAGAGTGTAACACAAGAAATATAGGAAGAGGTTACTACCGCCAATCGTCCAAAACAACTAAATATACAAACCACACAGAAGCTCAGAGAACCCCAACCATAATAAATACCTAGAGAAGAAAAAATCCATGAAAATAACACCCAGATATATTCTAAGCAAACTACTGAAAACCAAATATAAATAGAAAATCATGAAACAATCCAAAAGAAAGTAGTATACCTGTTGTACACAGGAGAGAAAGATATGAGTACAGAAGACTTTTTGTCTGAAACTATGTAAGTCGAGAAAAATAGGATGAAATTTTTAAAAATTCAAAAAAAAAATTGTCAATCCAGGGTCCTGTAACTCCTAAACAGGTCTTTGTTTACTAAAAGAAAAATCCCTTTTTTAAACAAACAATAAAGAAAACCAGAAATTTTATTGTTGGTTGTCTTACAATAAAATAAGCACACCAGGATATTCGTCAGACAAAATAAATGGGATTCAGAAATTTGGACTTATAGAAAGAATAAAATGAAATTTCTGGAAGTGGTTAAAACGAAAGCAAACATAAAATGCATCTGTTCTCAGTTTTAATTACTCTTAGTGAACTGACTGTAAACAGTAAAAGAAGTAGCAAGGTTTCCTGGATTTGTAACAGATGTAAAACTAATATATAAGCCAGATGTAGTGGTGCACACCTGCAGTCCCAGCACTCAGGGAGGCTGGGGCAGGAGGATCTCAAGTTTCAGCACAGCTGAAGCAACTTTGTGATTCAGTGAAACCCTGTCTCAAAAGAAAACACAGAAAACAAAAAGGCCTGGAGATATAGCTCTCTGTAAAGACCCTGTGCTCAGCCTCTAGCATGAAAAAAGTGTCAAATAAAAGAAAAAGAAAATTTAAAAAATAAGATGTGTGACAATAGCACATTAGACTGATGCAGAAATGCTAAGGTTCTTATATGACACTAAAGAAACGGGACGTTATGAGAAGACAGACTACCCACATCTCCAGCTGCGTTCTAGTGCTGCCGCTGCGGGAGCACTGTCGGAAGGTACAAGGGCTGCGTGTCTGCTCCAGACACACGGCAGTGTCTCTCTGCTCTTCCTGGTCCTTGTGCTGACTTTTCTGTGCCCAGCAGTGAGCTGTGCTCTTAACTGCAGCCTCCGCAGATGTGATGCCCTTTCATCTGGTGCAGACTTCACTCACATCCCAGAGCTTCTGGGGGAAACGTCATCCTCGGCTCTCTCATTAGGAAGGGCTTCCAAATCCCACCACCTCAACACTCATCCAATATCCCACCACCCTCTTTCATTTCCTTCAGAGCACCGACCCCACAAAATGCTCTTATTTATTACTCCCCTCTCTGCAACCCACTCCTAGATGCTAAGAGACAGAAGGGGCCAGAGACAAATATGTCTGCTCAACTCTTGTTCCAGTGCCTGGACCAGGGCGTGACCACGGCTGACACAGTCAATGAATGAATGCTCATTGATTTATCGACGAGTGATAAACCGCTCCCACCTGGGACTGTATCCAGAAAGCATGAGATTACGTTATCAGGGAGGGAGAGAAACTGAGGTTAAATGCAGAGTGAGCCCTTGGTAGATAGAAGATTGTCATAGCTGAGATGAAAAGGAAGTACACCTTGGGTTAATGGAGGTGCCATAAATAACTACACAAAGACATGGGATTCAATGGCGTGCAAGAGGATGAACGAGTCCTGGTCACTGAAATTTGCATTCCACAAGGGAGGGGTGGAGTTAGTCCAAACTGGGGCGCAGTGCAAGAGCCTGGATGCCTGGTTTAGGGATTTTGACGTTGTCCCGGAGGCATGGAGGAATCATGAGGACCTTTGCTCTTGGATATAAGGAGAAAGGACAGTGTCAAAAATACAATCCTGCAGCCATCACAGGGGAGAGGGTAGCAGGATGTGGCAGGGTTGACGGCAGCTGGGTTGAGGGGCGATGAAGGGAACGTGGGGGACACAGAGGCTGCTCACAGTCCGTGTGCAGCTGACTCATGGGATGCGGGCAAGGAAGAGGAAAATATCAAAGATTTCTCTCAAGACCAAGCTGCAGAGATGGCGACATAGCAGTTCCAAGTGGGGAACTGGAAGAGGCGCTCTGAGGAGGAGCAGGTGGCTCCAGCAGGTCCTGAGCTTCCTGTGGAAGGTAACTAGTGAGGTCAGAGGAGCTGACCCCGGAGAGATGGATGAGGGACACTGTACAATCGTATTTACACTTTTGTATTTTTCATAAATTTCAAATAATCAGATTATTTTCTTTCCCTCTAGCCTGTGATTTTTAAATATATTGTTTCTTGCTTTTAAAATGAGCATGTCACAAAGAAAATATGCAAATATGTCTACATGTCGTTAAATATTTCCCAAAAAAAGTCCCGCTGCTTCTATCAATAATTCCTTTTCTGTAGGTTGGCATAGCTGCCTCTGTCTTTTAAAGACTGTTCATTCTGTATCTAGTGCAATATCTGTTCCTCGGTGGGTGCTTAATAAATGTTAGATGATAATAATTATATGCATCACTGAAACAACAGTGCTGTAAACCCAGCAGCTATTGAAATCCAGAATGCCAAAGTTTTAGAATTAAAAAAAACGGAGAAAGAACTTGTTCTTCTTTTATTTTATAGTATATTATAGCATTGGACCACAATCATAGGTTGCAAACTAAAGAATAAAAGCAATTTCCTATGATGAAGCTAAGAAGTAAAATAGTATTTATGGAACCCTCCCATAGTCTCTACCGTATGTTTCTGTAGATAAATAGCCAAAAATAGACGTGGAGATACAGAACATGTGCCTATTTTAGGTGGTTATCTCTGTGGTGGCATCGCAGGGTTTATCCCTCTCACTTGATAAACTATTTCCTTTTCTTAAAAAAATTCATAAACATGTGTTTTAAAAACATGTCTGAAGTCCGTGCGTCTGGCTGCCCACCTACCTAGCTGCCCTCCCGCACGGCACGGGCCTCATCAGTTGTGAAGCCCGTGTTACCGCGTATCTCTGCTGCGCCTGTAACATAGGAGGGAGGTGCGCCCATTCATTCTGCCCTCTTTGCTTTTCTCTACGGCTTTCACTGGATGCAGCCATTTGTCTTATGAGATATCTAGTGTTAGCCCTCAGTTAATTTTTCTTTTCTTCTGTTTCCATAACACTGTTGCTATTACAAATGCAACATAGAAAAGAACAAAAATGTCAACGTTGCCCCTCAGTGATTGGGCACAAAGCGAGTTCCCAGGACATCACTACCAGGGGTGGAATTGATCCTGTCTACACCCCAGATGGCACTCCTGTCCCCCCCACTTCTCTGTCCCCATTACTAGCATGGATTTCTCTTTCATGTTTTATAGTAATTCCTTTCTTCCTTTTCTTTGTAGACCTAGCACATAAATGTACTGTTGCAAATGTTAAGGTTTACATTTTTAAATATTAGATAAAAGAATGCATGTTTTGCCTTCCTAGGAGTCTGGCTTCGTTTGCCTAATGTCCACTAGTGCGACTCACCCACCCGTGCTGCTGCAGGTATCTGTGCTTCACTCACTTTCACTTTGTGTGTAAATGATGCATATGAAGGCGGAGTGAAATTCCAGAGTCGCAGTACGAGCGTGGCTTCAGATGCCACGGCTTTCCCAGAGCAGTAGTTCCCTTTCCTCTGAGTGGCGGTGCGGGAGCCTTCCTCTCTCTGCACCCTGGCCAGCACCTGGGATGGCTGGTCTTGCTCATTTTAGGCACTCTACTGAGTGGAAGAGGCGATTCTTCTGGTTTTATATTTTATTTTCTTGACTACCAATGAAGAAGAGAAAGTCTTACTGGCTATCAAGAAAAGCTTTTAGAGGGGCCCTGTTATGTCTTTTAACTCTCTTTCAATTTGTTTAATGATTGATTTATGAGAGATCTTTATTCATTCTACATAGGAGAGCTCCATAGGTTAGATGAATTATAAATGTATTGTTTCTGTTCTTTTTATTTAATATTGTCTTCTGTATAAGTTAAATTAATTTTAGTATAATAAAACTTAGAAATAGTTTTTATTAAAACTAGTGTTTTTGAATATCCTGTGCTTTAAAAAATTGTGCTTTTTTAAACTTCTGCAAATATGAAAATATCCCATGACCATTGGAAAGCATTTTCTTTGGGGGGGTGATGGACAGGGTCTCATTTTGTACCTCAGGCTGGCCCTGAGCTCAACCTTGAACTCACAGCAATCCTCCTGCCTCTGCCTCCCGAGTGCTGGATTACAGGTGTGAGCCACCACGCCCGGCACTGTGGTGTGTGGTACTGATTGCTGGTGGGTGTGAGTCTCCATGTCTGGCATTGTGTATACGGCTACCTGGATCAAACCCTAGCCCTTGAACTTGTGAGAGAGGTGCCGGACCACTGAGCTAAATTCCTGGCCCTGGAAAGCACTTGTGACACCTCTGTCATTCATATTTGGGTCCAGTTAGATTAGTGTTTGGAATGGTAAATATGGAAATTAGGTTTCCTCTTGTTCCTTACAGACACGCAATTGACAACCCATGCTTCATTTACTAGGAACCAAGTGTGTAGTTCTCTGAACGTTCCCTGGGCTCCCAGTGGTGGCGTGTCTGCCTGTCCTTGTAGAGGTTCCACTCTTCCCTGCAGGCTGCATTTTCATTTAATTTCCCTTACTCTGTGAACAACTCGAGCATACCCACAACACTTGCATTCATGTCCTAGAATACAAGCTCATCGGCACTGTGGTTTTGACCGACTCTCTCCTGGCTTTGGGCCACCTTGTCTGCCCTGCTTAGAGACTGAGTAATATGTTCATTCTTAGTATTTCAAATTATCAAAGTTAGATGCAGATGAATTGTACATGTATCATGGGAGAAGGAGACAGGGTGATGAGCTGGGAGACTTTACCTAGTTACCTGGAAGGAAGGCCTGGCATTGACTGACTCTCAGGTGATTTTAACTGAGCGGAGGATGGCACATATCACTTCTAAGGTAAGAAGTGGAGAACCTAGCATCACACACGGTCATGGGTGGAAGTGAGCACAGACAGAGAGAGACTGCAATGAGGGGTCACCCGGGTGCTGCTGGAGTCTGTCTCAGGCCTCACAACAGGGGCAGCACCAGACCCAGCCTGGCAATTCTGTGGAATGAAGACTGCTTTGGTTCAGTTTGAGAGGCAGAGATGAGGTCCAGGAATTGGCACCAGGTCTTCATGGGTGCCAGGCTGGGGCCAAACCTCCCATACGCGGTGAAACGTGTCATAGTAGAGCCCGGAACATCTTGGTGATACATAGCATTTAAAGATAGAAGATCATTATGATCGCTGTCCATGATGTCAACCAGGATGGATAAAACATGCATGCATGAGGAAGGATGCACAGTTCTGGGTATATCTGTGTATGACTGACATGTGGCCTGGCAAATGGAGTGGAGACCCGCCCTAGGAACACCCAGGCATGTAGTCTCGGTGGAATAAAAACAGGAGTGAAGATGGGAGTGTGGCACTTCCGAGGCTCCAGTCTGACCATTACCTTTGGACAGTGGTCTTGTTTCTTCGTTCTCCTGACCAGACTCCTGGCGGTTGGCTCTGCAATGAGGTTCGGGTCCTTTAGGATCCTGGACAGTGCCGCACCCTCGCTCCTTCTTGCCCTGTGGCATCTTCTCAGGCTGACAGCGCCTGGGTCTTGATGCTGTCAGGCCCCAGACGACCTCTGTGTATTCTTCTGCTTCTTCTCTCGGACAGCTGTTCCCTTGAGTCTGATCCTGTGAGCCCACCTCGTACACTCCTTGCGAAACGATGCATGTGTCTCTATTGATTCCGGAACCATAGAGAACCCTCACTAGCACAGATAATAGAGCCCTCCTGGTAACCATGAAATGCTCAGTTTAAATTCATCCAGACAGTGTATTCCTCTCCTCTGCGTTACTTAAGGTGACTATTGTGCTGGGCTCAGTTTCAGCTTGGCTGATCTTCTCTCCTGCCTCTTCCTGCATTTTTCATCTCATGGTATCCAGTGTGCGTTTCCTCCCTGGAGAAGACTTGTCAATTCCAGTTAACATGACGCTTTTGAAGGAACTTGACTTCTTTCTTCAGGCAGTTTACAAGAATGTTTAAAATTCCTTTTACTTTTCGTTTCAGAAGATTTACTATAATACCTTAGTGTGGGTTTTTTTTTTTTTGTTGTTTGTTTGTTTACACTGAGTTTGTAAAGGTTCTGAGATCTGTGATTTTGGACTTTTATTAGCTTGAAACATTTTCTGCTGATGCACTATTGCTTGTGTCTAGTTTCTTTCCCCAATGTCAGGGTTCTAACACATGTGTGGTAGATCTCTTGGACCTGCATTATCTCCTGTGCCCCATTTTATACTTTCTGTAATTCTCCCTTTGGGATTTTCCCTTTTTTGTGATCCCTGGGATTGAACTCAGGACTTGATCTTGGGAGGCAGATGCAGCACCACTGAGCTAAATCCCTGGCCCTGGGATTTACTTTTGATACTGCCATCCAATCTTCCTTCCGCTTTATGTTAAGTCCATTACCTGAATTTGTAATGTGTATTCATGTATTATTCCAATTTATGATGGCTAGTTAATCCTTTAAAAAAAGTTACTGAGTTCTTTGCAGAAATTATTAAAGTCTTCTACTTCCTTGGATATAAGAAATCATCGCCAAGGTTTCTTTTTCCACTTTTAAATCCAGCAGCTCTATTTTCTGGATCCCTGTTGACTCTGCTCAGCTCTCTGTGTTTGCTCCTCATTTTTACAGTGTTCTCTTATAACCTTGTTTGCTTGGTTATTTTGCAGTGCTACATGGACTTTACTTTTGAGGCTGTTGGTATAAATAACTTAGGCCTAGCTGATGCATTTATATTTTGGGGACTGTCTTCAGCCCCAGTCCATGGCTGGGACAGCAGAGCTGAACCCTGGGCCAGTCTCTTGCTGGTCACTCCAGACTCTGTGCTGGCTTGAGTTCCCTGTGTGGTCCTCCAGTCTGTCTTCACTGTTGTGTTTACTTTATTGGATGTTTGCTGCATTTTAAGTATGTTGCATAATTTTTAATCCTATCTTCATTTGGAGAGTTGGTCTTATTTACGTAGTGCCCTTTTATTTATTTATCAAATAAATATTTGTCAAGGCTTCCTGTGTACCAGGCACTGTGCTGCATGCTGGAGCATCATGGTGTGGCAGAGAGAAGGGTACTCTGCCCCTGTAGGGAGAACAATCCAGTCCTGAGTGTTAGTGGTCTCACCTTTGGTCTTGCAACACCTTCAAAAGGTTTCTTTGAAATTGAGCTGGAAGTGATTGATCAGATGCTGTGAGCACAGCCCTGAAGAGCATTAAGGCAAAGTCTTGTTCCTCTGACCAGAGCGTGGGGCAGAGACAGTCCATGTGTCTCCTTCCCAGCCCTCAACACCACCATGCTGCCCACCATAGCTGAGCCTTGCTTGACCCTGACTGGCCACACAGGTGTCACACTGCCCACCATAGCTGAGCCTTGCTTGACCCTGACTGGCCACACAGGTGTCACACTGTGGTGAGAGGAAAGACCAAACAGACACTGAGCTGCAAGGACTTACTCAAGAGCCATTTAAAATTTAAACACTGTTCCCAGTCACAAAGGCATGGTGGTGCTCGGAAGTAGCACTGCCGCCTCGGAACGGTATTCCCACGTGTTTACACAGCTCTTCAAAGGCCCATTAGATCTAACTCTTTGATGTATGACCAGCGACTCCGGTGGTGACTTTCTGTTAACTCAGATCTAAACCCTATGGGGAGAGGGACAAAGTGGCTCTTTCATCAAACACTTGCGTATCAGCGCACAGTGAACGGGGACATTTTGCTTACGCAGAAACTACGTGATGTGCTTACGAGTGGGACAAAGTGAACGCATGTTCTGTCCAGGAGCTTGATTAGAAAACAGAATCAGATGGCAGGAGCCGGATGTGTGGGCACAAATCTACCTGAATTCTGTTTCTCCAGACAAGCACAGCGTGTTAGATGAAACACTGGCCAACAGAGATTCGCTGCCCTCGTGGGAGCCTCAGGAAGGCCGTGGGCCGGATGTGGACACGACACTGCAGATCCACCCGGCTGGAGGGAGAGAGGTGTTTCGTTACACCTCTGCCACACTGGTCCCTGGACAGTGTGTAGAATGGTGGAGCTGAGTGGTATGGTCCACCCGCCATTGTCTGGATCCCGACCTCCTCTTCTTGTGAAGCTCCTGTCCCCCTGGGTCAGTGCCCACCAGTGTGACCACCCTTGGGTTCAGTGACTGCTGTGAAGGGCCTGATTCCAAAAGCTGTCCCATTCAGAAGTGGGAAGCACAACATAAGAGTTTGGGGGGCACAGCTCAGCTCAAACATCTTCTGGAGGCTGACATGAGCATCCCAAAAAGGCTGGTTGGCAATCTTTAGAAAGCAACCCTCCATGATAAATAGTATTAAGATGTGGGAAATTCACCTGCTGTCTATGTCATGAAAGGCCAGATTCACATCCCCCTGGGTGTGTGATGGACCCAACTTTTTGTTTTGAAAAGAGCTCAATAGTGAAATTAGCACAGAAACACAGGTAACTCCCAGAAAATTGAGCACAAGAGATTCTTAAGTGTACAAAGTGATTGTCAACATCAAGTGTAAATTTGCACAATGCTGAAAGACTGCTTGTTTACTGATTATATTGGCAAAGATTTGATAATCCAAAGTGGACTAACATTTGTGGAATAGATTATCTTGCACTTCTCTAGCGATAGTTTAAATTGATATGACTTCTAACTTGGACACTTTCTAAAAATCTATCAAAATTGCAATTATATGAAAGGACGTAGACTTTTCATTTGCAAGAAATGAATACTAAAATAGACCTGCCTTTGTGCAGGATGCCCCGCATACAAGGTTATCTCTCATAGTGTTATGTGCTTTAACAAAATATTGAACACAACATAAGCACATAAGTGCAAATCAACAGAGCTGCTTCCATGGAAACTTTAGAGCTGCTGAAAGAAATGACGCTGTCCTCTCTGTCCTGATGAGGAACAACCTCTAGTGGACATGATTTGACAAAGACAAGCCAACGCTTATGAGGATTATCATTTGCGATACAGAATGTGGCTAATGTATGTTTTTGGATATTTCTGAGAACGTACCCTGAAACCTGCTGGCCACAGAGAAAGATCTTAGAACCTGCACACAGAACAATCAGAGCACAGCACCCTTCTCCCTCACACTCTGAGCCACACGGATTTTCAGTAAAGACCTCCGCAGGCCGTGGGAAGAAGGTTACATCTGCTTAAAGGTGGGCACTGGGCAATCTGCTGTATTATATTCTCTACTTTCATGTTTCATAATTAACAGTTAAAATGAAAATGCACGTGTCTTTCGCTAAATTTTCTAAATAAAAGATTCCCACACACACATATCTAAATTTGTCTACAGTTTTGACTGTTGAATCTATTTTATTCAGCACTTCCTTTGTCATAATAAACGAAGCTCTACTGAACTAACTTTGGCCAAATGGGAGGCCCTCTGACTCATATTTCTGGAAGGTCCTGAGAGCTGCTGCAGATGCGGCTGGACCTGGGTGACGCCACGGCCCTCCTCTTCTGGCGTTGACTGCAGTCTCTTGTGCTTTGTCTCTAGGCAGGTTCCTGTGGGGGTGGAGACGAAATGGAGGGTTCCAGCGGAAGGCCCAAGTCCCTGAGTTATACAGCAGATGACTTTCTTCTAGTAGTTTAGGGAAAATGCTTGGGTTCTACCAGCCAGGGCCCACACTGCCCTCCCTCCGTGAGGCTGAGGAAGCGGATGGTGACAACATCATGTCCACAGCGGGGCCTGTGGCTGTCTTGACCCAAACCGAAGGCCAGTGACTAAAGAAAATGCTTCAGCTGATGAACACGGGGACTCTATTACCCTGAGAAGGGCAGAGGGGTACAGTGGACGACCACGACAACAAATGTGTGTTAGGAAACCCCTCCCCTGAGAAAAAGGGTGCACGAGGACGTGCGGTGAACGTGCCCCGCCACGCTGTGTCTGACGCTGAAGTCCGGCCCGCCATCCCCGGAGCCCAGTGGGGGAGGGGAGAATTACTCAATCCCAGGTGGCTTCTACTCTCCCAGAACCGACCCCCACTTCCACACCGCGCCGACAGCCGCGGTGTTCAACACGTCTCGTTTTTCCTGCATGCCTCACCTCTCTATTTCCGTCACCATCTTTGAAAATTAAGATAATGCTTTTTCAGAGACCGTGTCAGCGATCTCTGCAGATCGTGTCACATTCAAGGGTGCTGAAGTGTGGCTTGATGGGCATATTTAATCCTTTGGTGTTAAATCCCTGGAAATGATGATGAGGTCTCAAGTTTTGAATAACTTTAAGAATTTTAAACAAGAACTTGCCGTAGATGAAGCTGTGGAGGTCCTTCTGATTTTCATCAGGAAGCATGAAGAAGGCAGTCCTGCCACGGCTGTGCAGAGCCTGCAGAAGCGCAGACCATCTCCCTGCGCAATCCCAGGTGAACTCTCTGTGGGACTTTGGGGGCAGATGGTGTGTGGCCTGGAAGGGTCTCCGGCCAACTTCAGCCCTCATTAGCGATGCTCTCCGGCATGGGCCAATTATTGCTTTGAAGACTGTGAAGAGTGATTTCCTAACTCTGTCTTTCCTTCCTCATTCATTTCCAACTGCTTTTCTGTGAAGAATAGTTTTCTTATTAACTGAGGATAGACTGGCACTGGGTAAGTAATTTTTTCCCAACAGTGACCAATTTTCAGAGTGACAAGTTGTTGCAATTGTCACCTTCGGCCGTGGTAAATGAGTTTCCTTTGTCACAACTCAAAGTGTGCATCACGTCCTGCTAAGGTGTGTGTGTGTGTGTGTGTGTGTGTGTGTGTGTGCGCATGCACGCGCGCTGCATGTTCATGTGGGCTCAGTGAGTGTGCAGGACTGGGAAGCACCAGGCAGACAGAGAAGTCGCTGTGTGCACCTGAGAAAGTCTGTCTGTTCTGCCTGTAGGGTCCCCATGGGGTCTGGCAGTGGGATAGAAGGGGTCCGTGCCCTCCTGTCCCCCAAGGTACACAGCAGAATATAACCTCTGGCCCCAGGTAGGGGCGAGTCCTTGGTCTCTGCCTGCTGCCCGAGCCCCTGCCTTGTCTTTAAGGTCTGCTCCGTGGGAGATCTGGCCAGGGCACCTCCTCTTACACAGGGCCATGTGGCTTCCCTGCTCTGTGCCCTTCGCTCTGCTTATTTTGTACTTTAATATCATTATGGCCTCATGCATTTTATATTCTAGTGGAATCATGTTTGGAACAGTATTACATGTTTTGGGCCTTAGATCACATTGATGGGTACAATGTTAGAAGCCAAAATTGAGCTGTGTGTAGCTGCGCCAGAGGGACCATAGCTTTTTAATCTTCTTAGTGGACAGCACCTGTGTATGTATTCATGCGTGTGTACATGCACTTGCTTTGGGGAACTTTAAATGACTTTTTATGAAGATTTCCAATTCAAATTGATCAAGACAGAAGTTGATTTATTGCCTTCTGTGATAATATGCATGTATATCTTTGTGTATCTTTGCACTAATAACAGAAACCTTTATTCAGTTAGATGTCACATTTAGTATTAACGTTAAACACTGTGGATAAATCTGAAGATCCTGCTGTAGTTCTTTTCATGCTTTTCATAGAGCCAGCCAGCATTGGGAGGCCACTCTCTGTTCCTGATGGGAGGGTTACAAGGGACACTCTGTCTCTGTGTTGTTATCTTACCACTGTGATATAAAATTAGGTCTGTTTATTCCAGCTTGTTTTAGGTTTCAGGGTGTGATACTTCTTCTCTTTTAAATTCATATTTTTGAATGTGCAAAGCATCTGTACGCTTCAAGTATTCAGAATTCTAACTTTGAGATTTTTCCCCCTGAGATTCTTTTCTTTCCTCTACTTTTGCAGCTTCTAAAATTGCCACATTTGCAAACATTTTACTTACGCAAGGTTTCTTATTGGTACTTTGGCATTTCTTATGTAGACGGGGAATGGAATCATTTCCCCAAATGTGACTTTCAAAACATCACATTTCTGAGATGTTCCGTGAAGAGCAAGCTTGGGAAACGCCACACACACACACACACACAGACACACACACAGACACACAGACACATGGACATACACACAGACACACACACACAGACATACAGACATAGACACATACACAGACACACAGACACACACACAGACATACAGATATACACACACACAGACATACACACACATACTCACACAGACATACACACCGACACACACACACAGACATAAACAGAGACATAGACACACACACAGACATACAGATACACACAGGGACATACATACACAGATATACACACAGACATACACAAAGACATACAGACATACACACCGACACAGACACAGACATACACACACAGACATACACATAGACACAGACACAGACACATACACACACACACACACACACACACACATAGACACACACACACACACACACACACACACACACACACACACACACAGAGATTAGCCCAGAACGAGACACGGAGAAGGTGTTTCAAAGTCTCTGGGAAGACACTCAGTCACCGGTCCAAAGCCCAGCAGGCTACCTGATCCTGGCGCACACGATGGTGGACACCGCTTGGAGGCAGCACTCACTGATGTTGGTGCCGTCACTCAGATAAGGAGCAGGCTCTTGCAGGCTTCCCACA
>PVIR01015645.1:0-37961 GCA_004026965.1 Petromus typicus
TCCATAATCCTACCAGACAAGGGGTCTGCCGGGCAAATCGCCAGGACGCACTCGTCCCTTACCAAGCCCAGCCCGTGTCCACCTCACCCAGGCACAGGGACCATGCAGTGTCCCGGCTGCTCACAACACTGCCCACTTTTACGGAGGTTGTTCTCATGACGGTTTAGAAAGTGGTTTTTACAGATAACAGCCTGAGAGGATTTCGGCTCTGAAGTAAATCTTAAACAACAGAAAAGTACCAAAAGTACTGTTTTACACCAGTTAATGAACAGAAGCAAAGCCACAGTCAGCCAGTCTTGGTCTTTCTAGGCTCAGGAAGCTGTCGTTTCCCTCAGCGCAGAGCCCTGGTGCTCATCCTCTCTGCTGGTCCTTCCTCCTTAGGTAACAGCCCCTCCAGCTCCTTCCTCTCCGGCCGGTGCTGTTTGCCATTACCACGGAGCTAGTCTCTGCTCCCCGTCCTGACGCCGTAAACAGACTTGGTGTTCCGTAACTAACTTTCTATTTTATGTCTCATATCTCCTTTGTTTCCTTCTCGAAGTTTTCTCTTCGGGCTGTGATTTGTGTAGGTCGCTGCACTCAGTGCAGGGATCAATTATCCCAGGCAATTGCCCCTCATTTAAGAACCCTCATCCTTTTCCGTTAAACATCAGACAAAATGTCGTCTCACTGACCAAGTGCAGCAGATTTCTCACTTAGCCCCAATTTGCCACTGTGCCTTGATGCTCAAGATCTGAGCCACGGAGGGGCAGTCTGAGGAGCTGGAGCTGCGGGCGGCAGCTGGCTGCTGTGCTGTGCCGGCCTGGCTGTTAGTGTCCGCCCCACTTTCCTCTCACCTCCTCCTTCCTGAGTGTGAGAAAGCAAGAGTACTGGGGAGCGGGTCACGCTGTCTTTTCAAATCCTGGCCCAGTTAGGCTTCTCGCCCCCTTCCCAGGTGTCTTAGTGTCACTTACCCACTGTGTCATCCACGGCCTGCACAGTGAGGCTCGTGGTCCTGCACTTTACATCTAGCTACACTAAGCTTTAAAAAAACCTCCCTTTCTTCACTGGTGGATGTTACTTGCTGCTGCTATAAATGTGACCTCTTCTTGCTTATTAGATACTCCTCTAAAATATGGTAAGAGTTTCCGTTGCTGCATATTTAAGAATACAAATGAGTGAAAAGTGGACATTCAAAGGGAATGTACACTCTTCAGATAATCGCTTTGCATCCCAGTCAGCAGCTCTTTGGAGATGGAAATTGAGGAAGCAGGTTTCCTTTTGGACAGCTTAATGATCTGTAGTTAATAGTAGGGGGCTGATGGGCAGAGGTGGAACAGCTGGGCTTAGGTTAGCTTTTCTCAGCACTCCAAGTGGCATGATGATTACAGCCATTGAGACACAGAATCAATAACCCGGAGGATGACGAGCGCCGGTGGGTGCTCAGTGGGCCTGCTGTCCAGACCGGCCACCTGCTCCCTCCCTGAGTGGCTCAGGCCTCCTTCCTAAGCCTGCCCCAGTCTGGGCGGTCAGGTGGACACAGAACTCTGGGATGAGCAGTGCTGGACACGGAGCCAAGTCCTCCCCTCACTTGTGCGTAGCTTCCCTCCACTTGGGAACAGCTGAGTGGACCCTCTTGGTAACAAGGTTCAAGCCTGAGAGCCGCATACTCTACACAGGCTGGCGTATACTGGTCCCTGGTAATAAAATTGACTCCATTACCAGTTGGTCTGGTCCTCGGATCCTGTTACAATTTCTAACAATGTCTCCTCTTCAAAAAGCCTAAGTGAAGCCAAGTGCAGTGGCACGTGCCTCTAACCTCGGCCAACTGGGAGGCAGATCATGAGTTCGTGGCCAACCTGGGCAACTTACTAGGAACCTGTCTTTAAAGAAATAGGCTGTGATGTATGTAGCTCAGTGATAAAGCACCTGGGTTTGTTCTCTACTACAACACACACACACACACGCACTGGCATGCACACACGCACCACACCACCCAGTGAGTTCAATAATAACAAAGAACAAACAGCCCCATTCAAAAATGGTCAAAGAACTTGGAGAGGCATTTCTTCAACAAAGCTGTAAAAATGACCAACGGTACATGGAAAGATGTATTATCATCCCTCATCTGTCAGGAAGACTCTTATCAAAAGAGGGAAAATTACAAGCTAGATGTGGTGACACACACCTGTAGTCCTGGCTGTATGGGAGACTGAGTCAGAAGAACCCCTTGAGCCAATGAGTTTGATGCCAGCCTGGACAAAATCAAAACAAGAAACAGAGAGAAACAAAAAGACAGAGGGGCAGGAAGGAAGAAAATTATAAATGGAGAGGATGCAGGAAAACTAACTTTTGTGCACTGTGGTGGGAGCTTAAAATGGTATAGAGGTTGCAGAAAAGAAAACAGTGGTCCCTCAGGAAGTCAGGAACAGTGATTCTGCTGGGTACCTACTTGACAGTCAAAAGCAGAGTCTCAGGGAAATGCGTGGACACCAGTGTTTCTGGCAGCACGATTCACAGTAGCCGAAAGTGGGGAGCAGCCCCAGTGTCTGGCTGGGCGCGTGTCTAACGTGATGTGGTCCACACGTGTGAGGAGCACTGCCTGCCTTCCAAAGGAAGGGGCTGCTCCATATGGGTGAACGCTGGCGGCATCACGCTAACGGGCTAACCAGTCACAGGAGAGAAAGTGCTGTGTGAGACCTCAGGAGAGTCAACCTCCGGAGACAGGAAGCGCTGTGGCGCATGCCAGGAGCTGGGGAACAGGGTGGTTTTAATTTAATGAGAAAGATTTCAGTTCTACAGGTGAAGAGTTCCAGAGACAGATGATGGCAGTGATCATATAACACACAAAAATGGTTAAGGCTACAGGAATGACGATACTTAAAATTGTTTAAAATGCTATTTAAAGTGTATATATCTATGACATGCCTTTCAACACAATTTTTTTAATTCAACACAATTATTTTTAAAGTGTCAGCAAAATATGCTATTTCCTCTTAGCAGCTGAAGTTTGGAGCTACAGACCAGAAAGACAGGAGGAAGTGAAAACAGCAGAGGGCGATGGGTCTGGCCCTGTGTGGCCCTAACTACAAATATGCTTTTTCCTTACAGAGTCATTTTTCTCTCAAAAAGGGAGCCGCAGCCTTGGGGATCGGAACGGACAGTGTGATTCTCATTAAGTGTGACGACAGGTGAGTGCAGTGTGCAGCTTCACACACACACCTCCCGGTGTGCAGACAGGACCCTTAGGGCGGCAAAGGGGCCTCCGTCACCGCCCGGCCATTTGCACCGAGCCTTTCACAGCTCTTGACTGAGTTGGGGCCTTTGCTAAATCAATCAAAACATTCTTCTCCGAGACAGTGCAGAGGACGTTTGTCACTCGTGCACTTTCTCAGTGGCAGGCAGTTGCATCACTGAGCTGTGGGCACCGAGATCACGGTGAACTTGACCGAATCAAGACAGCTCTGTGGGGAAAGTCCTCGTCCCGGTTGGCAGCCAGACGCCAAGGGGATTAGGTGTGGTTCTTTGTGGCAGAGGTTTACAGCACGTTCCCCACTGGCCTATAGGCTGGAGGGGGCAAAAGTTGGATTCACTCATTCGAGGGTGGAGGAAGAACTTTCAGTGAGGAAGAAGGGAAACCCCTCAGGTACCCATTTGTTTATTCCTGTCCCTTCATCAGACAGCATGTACCGGTGGCCCATCGTGTCACTAAGCTCTGACATAGGAATCATCCTATGGAAGGTGTTAGTAGCATCAGAAGAGGATAAATTTGCGGTCGTATTACATGGTGCAAGGAATACAATCTGTCCATCTGCAAGGCATGGAAACTCCATGCACCAGGCACAAAGAACTGAAGCTAGGTTTTCAAGTTGGGGGTGAGCTGGATGCATGGCGGGAGAGGAAGTGCAGGCAGCGAGCGCTGAGCACCACAGCCAAGGCCGCTGCTTCGGGAGGAGCACAGTGTGGGCCAGAGCAGCGGCCTGGCTGGGTGGGCAAGGAGAGAGGCAAACGCGCATGCGCCGGCCTGGTGGGGCTCAGCGGATTCATCCATGTTTCCCTCTGGCTGCCACTTTCCTGTTCGGTCCTGATTTATTGCCCAATTTTGAATATTAGCCATGAATACCTATTTTTACAGTCAGAAAAACAAAGATACACTATTCCTTTGGGAACAGGGTAGCTTGACTTGGCATTTGACCTTCTTAGCTGTGGAAACAGGTGACTTGAAAACGTTTGTCTCCAAGTAGAATGTGGATGAAGCCACCCAGCACCAGGCAAGGGGGGGGGGGGGTCCGCGGCCCGAGGCCGATGAGGGGCTGCAGCCGAATGTGGGCAGGAAGCGCTGAGCCTCGAGTGAGGCCGACACGGGCCAGAGGAGCAGGCCTTTTACCCTGACCACAGAGAGAGAAAGCAATAGGAAAGATAGAGTAAAAGTGCAGCAGACTTTACCTTTTTTAATCTGTACCCACACTAAGCAAGAGGCCTGGAGCTCGGGGAAATCCTGGCCCGACCTCACCCTCCGCCCTCGCCGCCCCGCCCGGCTCACCGGGTTGACAGGTGCGCTTGACTGAACCGCGGAGGCCAGAGGACTGGGGCTCTGTCTGTCCATGACAGCTGTGGGAAAATAGAGGAAGCGAAGAAGGAGAAGAATGGGAAAGGAAACGATAGGAATGAAAGAGGGAGGCCCAAGACAAAAACCTGAGGGAATTCTGAAGCACAGCCGAGCCGAGAAACGTGGGCGGAAGCAGAAAGGCAGGTGAGGGCTCTGGTGGGAAGAAGCCACGGTTTTATCACCCAAAGCACTCACTTCCTCAGAAACAATGAAAACTAGGAGAAAAAACATACAGCTCCATCCCCAGTGGTATTTAATCCACTGATTCTCTTTTTCTATATATACAGGTTTGTTCTTTCTTTTTAACTTTTTGTTTTCTCTTTATGCCTTCATGATTCTACTTTTTTCTTACTGGACAGGATAGCGCATAGTCGCACACTCTCCCCCAGCAAACCCGTGGCCTCAGGTCGGAGCGTGTCACAGCCCCTCACAGAGCTGCCCGGAGCTGGGCGGTTCGGGTTCACCTCTCCCTCAGCACAGTTTTAGCCAAGGCCTCTTTGTGCCTCAGTTTCTATATCTGAAAAAAGAAAAAAGTAATAGCGTCCCCTTCATGGGGTTGTTGTGATGACGAATGTGAAATACTGAAAACGATACTGAGTGTGGGATAAATAAGAGCTAGTGTGCTGCTTTGTATTTCCGTACTTGCGTCATTACTGTTACACATAACCTTCCCACCCTTCAGTGAAAATGCTGAATCCTCCATTTACAATTATTTCTTTATATAAATATTAATTTAAAGTATGTGGACAGTTTTCAGAAACAGGGTATCAGTTACCTTTTAAAAGCCTTTATGGGCCGGGGAGTTAGCTCAGTGGTTCCGGCGCCTGTCTCGCAAGCACAAGGACCCGGGTTCGATTCCCCAGTAACCACATAACAATACTGGGTGTGGAGACCCACACCCTGCAGCAACCAGTACCACATACCACAGTGCCGGGTGTGGTGGCTCACGCCTGTAATCCCAGCACTCGGGAGGCAGAGGCAGGAGGATTGTGATATGAGTTTGAGGCTGAGCTCAGGGCCAGCCTGAACCACAAAGCAAGACCCTGTCTCCAAAAACCTAAAAAAAAAAAAAAAAGCCTTTATGAGTTATCCTCCAAATACTATTGAGTCGGAGTATGTTGAGAAAATATTAAAGCTATGTTAGTATCTACATGCAATCTTTACTTCGATTTATATAATCAATATAAGTTTAACAAGAAATCCTGGACTTGATGGTTTAAGTGACCCTGAAATGTCTCCACAAAGGCCGCTGGAATCACCTTTCCAGTCACACTCAAGACCACCCCGGCGGCCATTTTGGTTTGGTCATTGGATCTGTAATACCAGCGTCCAAAAAAACACTTTGGGTGATTTTACATTCTTGTTTGTAAAGTTCATCCAGGTTTGCTGAACACAAATTTGAACCTGTTCTTTAAGGTTTTCATTTCTTGTGCTCTTTCTAGCTCAGCACATTAGTTTAACAGTAGGTGAGGACTTGGGTTTTATCTTGTTCTTTGGTAGAAGTTTCCAAGTGGAGAGAAATTTTCTAGTGAAGGAGAAGAGTCTGTCCCTTTAGCAGCAAGCCCTATGCCACATGTGTGGCCACATGACCCCATGAGACATTTTCCCTCGACTAGTGGTCACGAAGCCTTGCTTTAGAGACCCATCCAAAGTGAAACATAGTTCTCAAAACAAAGAAAAATGTACTGAACTGTCATTCATTTTGACTAGATTCTCTCAGAGTTGAAAAGCAAAAATTATTTCAGTTTTATTATACATTCTAATGATTGATATAACATATGGTAATGCAAAACTTTAGTTCACCATGACTTATGTTTTAACAGCAAATATAACTACAAAAGAATATTAGATTTTGTAAATATCTCTTAATAAATTCAAAAGGAATGAAATCTTGATCTCATACATCTGAGTTTAAGAGTTCTCTTTCAGGTTTAGCAAAAAATTGAGTATTTGTAGTGATGGGATAAATGATTTTTTACTCAAAGGTCATTAGATCAATTCAAATTAGTGGGATCTAAATTAGTTCATGGGTTGATGTGTTCAAGGAAAGAGAAAAAACGTGAGTTAATATTTAGAGGAAAATAAATATTTGGGAAAGAAAATAGAGTGATATTTCAAAAACTGAATTCAAGGGGAAAAAAGATGTTTCCAAATAGAAGGAAAGAAAATGTCTTCTCTGGGTAATAATTTGGAAAAAATATGAAGCTCTCACAGAACGGGCAGCGGACTGTGAGCCTGAGGCGGTGGCCTCAGCGGGGGCTGAGTGGTTGACAAAATGGACAGAGGAAGACGTCCAGTGAGGATGGCAGCAGACGCTGGGAGCCTGGAGATCAGAGGACGAATGGGAGCTGTGTGGAAATGAGGCTGAGAAAGAGCACTTGGGAGGTGCCATGTTCAGGGGCAGCACTGTGGTGTGTGGTACTGATTGCTGGTGGGTATGAGTCATCATGCCCAGTATTGTTGTATGTGCTTACCAGGGATCGAACCCAGGCCCTTGCACTTGTAAGGCAAGTGCCGGAACCACCGAGCTAAATCCCTGGCCCTGTAGCTCCTTGTTCTCAATGTCTAGGGTCGCGTGGTCTTGCACTGTCCTGTCTCCTCACTGTCCTTCAGCCTGGCACACTGGCTCAGCCTTCCTCCTTTCATGACGCTGGTATTTTTTAGTGGCATGGGCCATGTATTCTGAATCAGAGTTGGACTCTCTGATGCCTCTGAGGTAGGACTGACTTCAGGGAGCTGGGGCCGGTCTTTCTTCCCTGCGTCTCATTTGGATTCTTGTTCCACTGTCAGTAACGCTAACTCTGACCACTTAGTGAAGTGCTGTATGCCAGGTTTTCCACAGTCAAATTAGTATTTCTCCTTTGCAAGCACTGAGCCTCTTGCAGGGGACATTTTGAGATCCTACATATCCTGTTCCTCCTGAAATTTTCACCCACTAATTTACCATCCATTCTCGATTCTTGCCTGAATTACTGTTATAATATCTGCAAAATAATGGTTTTCTAACTCTATTCTTTCTCTATTTATTAGTTCACTCTACTCTAGGGAAGAGTTCTCTCCCTCCCCTTCCCCCTTCTCCCCCTCCTCTTGTCCTTGCTCTACTCTCTCTGTCTCTCCCCCGTCTCTCTCTGTCTGTCATACATGCACACACTCACATACTTCTTATCAGTGTGGATTCAGGGCACTATTAGAAATTAATTCCTTCTAGCACTCTCTTCGGCTCTCTCCCCTCTCCCATTTCTCTATTTCCTTCACCTCCCTTCAGGATTCCCTTTACATTATCTAAATTACCAGTAATTTTCTGGAACTTTACAGAAGATAAGTCTTCCTAAGACACATGATACCTGGTGGGCACAGGACTGAAAGAGCACTGGACACCCCAGCCCTAGGTAACAAGAGTTTGGCCAGCCAGTTTGATTGATGCTCTTATACCATAAATTAATTACTAGTGCTTCTGTATCCATTTTAGCTTTTTAAAAAGCATGTCACTCTAGCTTTATAAATTGCAGATATATTACAGTTCCTCTGCTTGTTAAGTACTACACTTTATCATTCAACTGATTTGAACAACTGAAGGTATAAATAATCTGAGGTCATTATACTCTTTTTATTACCTAGGCTGAATTGTGGCCAGTGCGTGAAGGTGGTTAGTGATGCTAATGAACTCTTTCAGGTCCTGGGGGACTGTTGAGTGTGCTATAACAGGAAAGACTTGCAGAGACACGGAATCAGTTATTATGGAGCAGGGGGCTCTGTACATCGGGTTTCCGTGCGTCTACACACAGAGAGCTCTGGAGTGCCAGTGTGTTCATTTCCTATGTGCTATATACAAAAATAGTGCAAAATGAGAGCACTATGGTTGATATTCCGTGAGTGTGTGTGGTGCACCGCCACTGGTCTCCGCATTTCACACAGTGGATCCGACTCAGTTAGCAGCACAAAGCGGCGTATTCCTCCCCGGTACCTGGTGTTGACATAGCTCGTGCTGTGTTGCCATATGCACAGAAGTGTTAACTGCTGGAAGGTTTTCCTTTCTTCATTTAACGCCCCCCACCTCACGTGTGGCATGGCCACGGTGGAAGGGCTGCTACAGAGTCAGGGCTTGACTTCCAGAGAGAACTCCGGGGCTTCAGCAGTTAAACAGGACCCTTTAGCTTTTTCCCGTGTCTTTTAACTATGGGACAACACATGTAAATTTTGCCGTATTAACTTTCTAAGGGCACATTTCAATGGCTCCTGCAATGGTCTCCGCGGCCAGTAGGTTCGCTCTGTCCTTGGTGCTGAACCGAACCTGGACTACACAGTAACTCCCCATCAGTTCCCACCGCGACCTCAGCTCCTGCCAACCCCTAGTACACATTCTGTCTTTAAGAATTTGATCATTATAGGTGGCTCACCTCTGTAAATACAATTGGGCATTATTTAATCTTTGTAGCTGGGATATTTCACTTGGCATCATGTTCCCAGAGTTCCCATTTTAAGGGAACCATAGGTATATGAGACACCTTTGAGGACTTACCCATCTGTCTAGAAACACTTGGGCTGATTCCACCTGTGGGTTATTGTAATGAACTCTGCGTGAACACGGGCTCTGCTGGCACTCATATTGGATAGACGCTTAGAAGTGGAACTGTTCGATTAGATGTTAATTTTATCAAATTCTATCTTTAGCCTTTTAGGGCATAACCTTGTTGCTTTCCAAAACTGCTATGCCATATTCTATTCTCATCAGCAATGCACAAATTTTAGCTTTTTCACAGTCTAATCAGTGCTTTTTATCCTGATTTTTGTTTATTTGAAAGTAGCCATAATAATGCATAAAGTATCTTAAAGTAGTTTGGATTTACATTTTTCCCAATAATCAATGATGTTGAACATTTTTTTATTTGCTTATCAACTATTTATACATCTTCTTTGCTTACTTTTGAATTAGGTTGTTTTGTTGCCGTTTTAAGAATTCTCTATATTCTGGTTATTCTTTATCCGATATATAATCTAGAAATATTCCATTTTGAGGGTTACTTATTGATAGTGTCTTTTGATGCACAAAATTTTTAATTTTCATGAAGTCCAGTTTATTTTTGTTGTTTATTGTTACTATCTGTGCCTTTGGTGTCATATCCAAGAAGTGATTGCCATGAAAGTCTTGCCTTATATTTATTCTTAAGCATTTTATAGACTTATCTCCTACTTTCAGGTCTCTGATCTATTTTGAGTTTATTAACAAAAATAGCTCATTTTTAAACATAGCCAATCTATTGTTAACCATTTAAATTGTTGCAAACTTTTGCTATTTTAAAAAGTGCTTGGGCCAGGGATATAGCTCAGTGGTTCTGGGGCCTGTCTTGCAAGCGCAAGGACCCGGGTTCAATCCCTGATAACCACATAACAATATTGGGTGTGGAGACTCACCCCAGCAGCAGTCAGCACCACATACCACAGTGCTGGGAGTGGTGGCTCACGCCTGTCATCCCAGCACTTGGGAGGAAGAGGTAGGAGGATTGCTGTGAGTTGGAGGCTGAGCTCAGGGCCAGCCTAAACTGCAAAATGACACCCTGTCTCAAAAAAAAAAAAAAAGTATACACATCATTATTTTAATATTTGCATATGTCCTTATATTTTTTTCTTAATTCCTGAAAGTGAATTTTGGAGCTCAGGACTATGCCTATGCTAACAATCATGATATCTACTGTGATGTAAGCCTTCAGACTGAGTTGTATCCCCCCCAGACAGTGTACAGCAGTCCCTGCTCACATGTCTGCCTCAGGTGAGCTGGAGGGATGAAGCCTGCAGCAAACTGTGTCGCTATAAATGTAGGTATGCATATGTTGCTGTGGTATGACACTTTTGTTTTGAGAAGATGCCCAGCAAGAAATAGCACGGTCAAATGGGACACCTAATTCAAGGTTTTGAGATATCTCCACACTAATTTCCACAGTGGTTGCACTGAAAGTGTGTACCACTTGCCCAATATCTGCCCATCTCTCCCACCCCAACCCTAATCCCATGAATCACTCTTCCACCAATTCTGTGAATTTAACTCTGCACGCAGTGTTTGTCTTCCTTTGCTGGGCTTATTTTTCTTAGGATTTTCTTCTTTTATGAGGTGGAAAAATATTGCAACTATGCATATCTCTGCATTTTCTTTATCCACTCCTGTAGACAGACATTTGAGTTGTTTCTGTATCTTGACTGTTATTAGTACAGTGGTTGTAAAGGTGGAGATGCCAATATCTTTCTTTCCCATTAAGTTTATTGGTACACTTTTGGTACACATCATGGTCACATTTGTCCTTGGGAATGTGTACCTGTAAGTGATCTATCTGCGTTCTTCTTTGTCCCCCATTCCCCTTTTCCCCTTCCTGCTCTCCACCTTTCCCTATTTAAAAAGACTTTGTGTCTATATTTTCCCTCGTTTATTCTTCCTTCCTTTCTTTCCTCTCTCACCACCCTTCCCTATTTTTCCTTCCCTTGAGAACCTTTTCTTCCTATTATACATGATCTATTATACATTTTGGACCTCATTTACACTTTCAGTGTCCCACACTGGAGAATAACACAGTGTTTACACATGTGTGTCCTATTTTCATTAGATTGGTTCTTCCCACCCCAGAAGAAGGAATGTCTTCCCATTTTCTGATATCCTCTTCCATCTCTTTTTTCAGAGATCTCTTCTTTCATTAGATTGACTCTTAGCTACTTCTTTTTTATGCCACTGTGGGATTGTTTTCCCAAGTTCTCTCTCAGTGAGTCTGTTGTTCATGTACAAGAAGGCTATTGATTTTTGAATGACTTTTAGAGGCACCTTTATGGCTTTTCATACAAAATGAAATACATGAAAAAGATCATTGAACTTCTTACTGTCTGATTAGAGTACCTTTTATTTCTTTTTCTTACCTAATTTCTTTGGCCAGAGCATCTACTAGGACACTGAGCAGCCGTAGCAAAAGAACATGGCACCCTTATTCTGGTCCTGATCTCACAGGAAAGACCTTGGTTTTTAGAATATGTATTAGCTACAAAATTTTCATATAATGAATTTTCTTTCCTTCTCTACATAGTTTATTGAAAATATTTTATCATGCATGATATTGAATCCTGCCTTGCCCTCTTTCTGCATCTATTGAAATGCCTTATGGTTTTACTGTGTTAATGTAGTGTCACATTTATTGATTTGCTTGCGCTAAACCGCCACTGTCTCCCCAGGATACATCCTACTTTATCATGGTGTATGATCCTTCTAAACTGCTGTTAGGTTCAGCGTGCTGGTATTCTATTGAAGGTTTCCACATTCATGTTCTTCAGAGATATCAGCCTGTGATTTTCTTTTTCTGTGTCTTCTACTGGCTTTGATACAGAGTAACTCCGGCTATGGAGCATGAGTTTGGACGTGTTCCTTCCTCTGCAGTTATGTGAAAGGATTTGAGAATGATTATTTTTCATTCCTCCCTTTCTCTAAATGTCTGATAAAATTGACTTGTGAAGACAATTAGGGCTTGGGATTTTGATGAATGTTTTCGTTTGTTCCAGTTGCTGCTTGTTTTGTTTTGATTGGTGATTCAATCTCCTCACCCATTGTTTGGTTTTCTGTTTTTTAAGAATTATCTTGTTCCAAAATTTAATTGAAGTATATCTAGCATTTTTCCTGTAGATATGAAGGTGAACCATGTTTTGAATTAGATATTCTTAACTGTGCTAAAGAAATGCTCACTTTTTCTTATTTTACTTTTATTTTTTCACTTTTTCTTCCTTTTTCGGTGCTCACATTCTTCACTTTTTCTTCTTTTCTTTTTATTCTTTCCTTCTCTTCTGGAATAGATGAAAACAGTGCTAAAATTTTTGTATAAATCAATTGAGATAACACTATGATTTTTTCATTTTGAGGTAGTGAAGGATGAGTTGTCTAAAAGATTTCCCAACACTTAGTACCTTTTAATTCTTGCAACAAATCCTACATGTCCCTATGCTAATCTTTAATTTCCTTCAGGATTTCCTAATATAAAATTCAGAAGCTATGTGTGTAAGGTAAATGTGGGTTTTTCTGGTCTATGCTGATAGATTTTCCTCTCAGAGTCAGCTGCTTTCAGAAATTAAATTTTGCAGCTTTCTATTGTTGAATTGAACCCATGTTACTCTCCAAAGGTACACCCACTAAAATTCACTCCTGAAACCCGCAAGCCTCGCATTCTGAAGAACAGGTTGTGTTTGTTTCTTGGTGAACTACTTCAGGGTAGTTGTTTTATTTTATTTTATTTTTCAAATTTTGCTGTTCTTGAATCAATTCTTGTAGTCTATATTTTCCTTAATAAAAATGATATGTTTCCTCAAAGTTTTTGAGATTTATAAAAGATAACTTACTCCGGACCTTTTCTTAACATTTTAAACACATCGTTTTTCTCTTTTATTCATTAGATGAATCAAATATCTGTGGTCCATTTATCTTCTCAGTATCTTTTGAATTTATTCTTTAATCATACTTTATTAAGTTTTATAATTCACTTAAAAATTGATTCTTTCTACCTACATTATTTCATAGTTTCCTTCGCTTCTTGGGTTTAATTCTAGTTATTTTTAGTTTCTGTTTAATTTCTTTTTAAATTTAACTTTATTGGTACATTTTAGGTATACAATATGATGACATTCATCACTCAGACCATATACCTGTACATGCTATGTCTTTGTATTTTTACCCTATTCCCCTGCACCCCTGAACCCCTCCTCCCCCACTTATAAAGACTTTATTTCTATTTTTCCTTCTTTTATCATTTTATAAACTTAATAACAAATGCTGGTGGGGTTGGGGGGAAAGGGGATCCTTCTCCACTGTTGGTAGGAGCGTAACCCGTGGAAATCAGTGTGGAGATTCCTCAATAAAGTGGAATTAGAGGTTCCACGTGACTGAGGTATTCCTTCTGCTAAGTATCTTCCCAAAAGAATTAAAAGCTTCATACCACGCTGATATACGTACACGCATGTTTATAGCAGCTCATCTTGGGAACAGCTCAAAGGCCCATCAACTGGTGAACATATAAAGATGTGGGGTTTTTTCATAAGATGGAGTATTACTCACTATAAAGAATAGTAAATTATGAATATTTATGGCTAAATGGATGTGTCTTGAGGCCGTACTCTTAAGTGAAATAAATGGGACACAGATGTATAAATACTGTATTGCTTCTTTGCTGTGAGAAACAGAAAATATAAATGAGAACCATAATATATAACAGATATTGTGAAATAAGAAGAAAATATTCAAGGGAGAAGGGGAGCTAGAGAGGAGAGATGGGTAAAAGAAAATAAATTATTTTCTGTTTGATTTCAAAAGCATTTAGAAGTATGTATTTTCCTCTGAGAATAGTTTAGGATGCTTTTCATGTTTTTAAATGTAGTGTCTTCACATCACTAACTTTTAGCGTTCTCTCATTGTTATTTTTATTTCTTCTGACCTCAAAAGTTGTTTAGAAAAGAGATAAATAGAAGTGGGAAGAAATTCAAATACTTCTCCAAATTACAGGTTCCACTGTTTCACAAATATTTCAATATATATGATAATATGCTTTATTTGTAGTAATAGTTTATCTTAGTTCATTGGAAAGAAAATTTGTGTTACTAGTTTCTTTTTTGTAAGAATCTTTTTGGTCTATGTTTTTCACCGAGTACCTACTTTAGAGTAATGATATACAGTGCACTAATTGTTACTCTTATTATTTGATTATAAAATTTTACTTTATTTTTTCATAAAAGAAAAAGGAAGAAGTTATTCAGATGAGCCAAGTGTGGTTTCTCATGTGGCAAGTGACATCCTTGTCATAGTGTTCTCCTCACTGCGAAGAGTTATGGACACGAGACAGTCGGTGCCTCGGGGAGTGGGGAGGAGCTCGGGCTCAGCCCGCTTCCCTCACCTTCTCACCCACAGGAACATCCCTCACAGCACATGTTTATTCATCAGCTCCAGTGCCAGCCCCCACTGGCGGAAGTAAGGGAATTTCTTGTTTAAAAAAATAGGGTATCTCCTTACCACACCACGACTGGAGTCCCCAGTGCAGATCGCTCGTGTTGTGTGATGAGGATGTGTGAGCAAGCACTTTTAGTGAGACTACGTCCACAGAAAGGACAGACTTGACTAGCACTGTATATAGCAGCACAAAAGATGCCTTCATCTCACAGCCTGATCACAATGCTAAGTGATGCTGCCGGTGTCCTGGAAATCAAAACTTGGAAGAGAAAAATAAGGCTAATCATTGCGCTTAAATTTTTTCTACATTGAATGATATGTAAAGGGATCAGAAAAGCTCACTGTGAGCATAGTAAAATTCTTTGCAAAGGCGTTGTGCTTGTAGTACAAGCGTGGCCTTTTCCCCTTAGTCTATGTTTCCATTGCATTATGTTCACCCTGCTTTTGTGGAAGGGTCCAGGGACATTACACGTCTCAGTTTCTTCCTTCATCCTCTTTCTCTCCCCTTCTGCTCCCTCTCGGTCATCTTCCCATGAGAAAGATCTGTCTCCTTATTTCCTATTATTCTATTTTGCTTTTGTTTTCTCTTCACTTATACTTTGGGTTTCTTGTATAAGCGGCACCTTGCAATATTTAAGCTTGTGTATCTGACTTATTTCACGTAACAAGTGCTTCTTAAATGGTCTGTCTTGACTTCTGTTTGCTCCTTTACTTTTTGCTAAGATAGGCTATCATGTTCGCAGTAGACATATATGTTTACAGGGAGCTTTTTCTTCTCCAGGGAAACTTTGGTAATTTTTATTACTACTCTGCAGTTCATCTTCAGCAATTTTTTTTCATATCAATCTGTGCTGTTTCCCTAGTCAGCTCACATTCTGAGATTCTCAGTGCAGAATCCCTTTGTCCAAAGCACACGCTAGTTCAGCAACTCTCAATGGACCAACAACCAACCTTCCTAAGACTGACAGCTGACAGCAGTGTTCTAGGTACCCAGCAGCTGCTTAGGAGCCAAAGCACTGGGTGTGTACGTGTCACAGAGAGATGCTTCTGCTGTAGGAAGGCTTCCAGACCAAGGCAGAGGACACAATGACACCCAGGCCTGCCAGGCAGCAGGAAGTTCTTGTCTGGAAAAACTCAGTCTAGCCAGACAGCAGCTAATCCTCAGTGAGCCTGCTGGGCATCACGCAAGGCTCTCACCCCACGGCATATGCCCAGCAGAGGATGCCCAGCACCACGTCCACGTCTGGAACTCCTTCTGCTGCTGCTCTGGAACCACAGTGGCTACAAAGAGTGTGGTCACCTATTTAACCCTTAGTTGTTCAATTCCATTTGAGGGGTGGTCTCCTGTCTCACTCCCCTCCTGCCCAAACTCACTGATACAGAAATAAAAGCAGCTATGTGTTTATTTCTTCTTCCTGCATAGTACTGGGTGACACTTCTGATTCATGATGCCAAGTATTATCATATCATAGTGGTGTCAAACCACCTGGCTTAGTGGTGCCCATCTGTGAGTCCAGGATTCTGGGAGGCTGAGGCAAGAGGATCACAAGTTTGAGCCCAAGCAGGATACCTCAGAAAGATCCTGTCTCAAAAAACTTAAAGAGTGGGCCGGAGATTTATCTAAGTGGTTCCAGTGCCTCAAGTGCAAGGGCCAGGGTTCAGTCCCTGGTAACCACCTTCAACAATACCAGGCATGGTGACTCACACCCACCAGCAATCAGAACCACATACCACAGTGCTGGGCATTGTGGCTCACACCTGTAATCCCAGCACTTGGAAAGCAGAGGCAGGAGGATTGCTGTGAGTTTGAAGCTGAGCTCTGGCCAGCCTACACTACAAAAGCCAGACCTTGTCAAAAAAAAAAAAAAAAAAAAAAAAAAAAAAAAAAAAAAAAAAAAAAAAACCTTACAGGGAGGGAGCTGGAGATGTAGCTCAGTACAAAGACCTTGGATTCAATTCCCAGTACTGAATACGCACACACACACACAAACACACACACACATCCAGTCTTCCTGAATAGATGTAGTGTGTGCTTGATCCTTGTGAGTTTGTGCTGGGGGCTTGGTGTTTTATTTCTAGTTCAGCCCATCTTTCACCAGCAATAACTTCTCTTGGGAAACTTACTTGGTTTGGGTCGTCAGTTTGTCTCTGAGTCTTTCCGGTTTTGGAAAACTGCGTAAGACTAGACTCAGGCCTCCACGCTCTAGCACACTGGATCTTAGGACTTCCCAGTGACTCCTTGCGGCCTTGTAGTTGTTAGCAGGTGTCTTAGCGTGATTAGTTGAGCAAATACCAATTGTCAGCTCGTCTCCCCAAACTCTCCAGGCTAGTATAAAACAGGTTAAATTCAAGATTAGCAAAGTAATTTCTAAGAAGTTTCTCTGTCAAATTTCATATTTATCTACAACAGTGCTCTGGCACTGGGCATGGTGCACAGGTCTGTAATCCCAAGACTCTGAAGAGCTAAAGTCAGAAGATTGCAAGTTCAAGCCCAGCCAGAGCAAGTTCGTACTTTAAGGAAAGCTTTTCTCAAAATGAAAACTTAGAAAGGGGAGGCTGGAGATGGAGCTCAGTGTCAAGGCACTAGGTTTAGTGTTCATAGTGGGAGAGAAGCCTGTGGCAATATTAATGTGCACAAGGTGACACCTAAGAGATAAATATAATGCCAGAAACTCTCCAGTGAAAGGCAAATTCTGTTGACAGTGGCTGGAGCTGAGCCTGGGCTGTGAGGGAGCCCACAGGCCAACCGCGCAGAGCAGGAGAGCTCGGGGAGGGAGGCGCTCACTGTCCAAGTACCCGCAGGCCCGTGGCTTCATTCCAGCTGGACAAACTAACCCCAGGCCAGTCCGCTGCCATCCCCGCTAACTGCATGGGACTTGCTCCACTTTGGAAACAGCTTCCGCTGAACCAGTGGTTCCTGTTCTTCGAGGCTCAGGGTCGGCTTTATATCCCTACTATTTTTTTTACACCTCTTTACAGGCCTGAAAAGCAAATGGCAGGAAATATACCTTCCCTACTTACTACATCATGCTCACATTATTTTTGAAAATGAAAAGCTAGGGAATTAAATTGTGATAAAGTGCCAGACTCCAGCATGTCCAGGCTCAGGCAGGACAGCACCGGGAGAGGGCATGACAGAGTGAGGGCTTGCTCACAGAGTGAGTCCTGAGTGCCCGACTCACACGAATGCTCACGATCGAGCTGCGACAGGCGAATCCCCACTCACCACCTCTCAGCTCCAGGAGCGTCCCAGTTGTTTTTTGCGTTCACCATCTTTCACTTAATTTTCCAAAATTTCCTCTATAAAACCTCAATTAATGATCTTGATGTGAAACGTTTAGCAGCCTCAGAAAATACTTCATCACCTTCAGTATCTGATAACTCTTCTATATGCCCATTATTTGTTTTCTTAATCTTGATATAGGAAAGTCACACTGCGTAGAAACAGCCTCATCAATGAAGGGTCACTGTGAATGCACACTCACCATATGCCAACGCCTTTTCCAATCACCTTGTATTTATTAACTTATTCAACCTTCATAACTCAGTAAGTGCTATTATGCTCCAGAGATATCTGGCGCAGGAAATGAAGTAAGTTTCATAACATCACACATCCAGCCATATTTGACTTGTAAAAATAAGCTCTTCGATTGTCATAATAAAAAGGAAAATATTATTTGTGTTTTCATTTTAGGAAAGAAATATTTTGAGAATGAAATGACATTTCTTCCTGTCATGGCTGTCTGTGTTCAAAATTTGAGACCATGAATCCTTGGTCAACATTACGCTCTGAGCACTTGGAATGTAACTCTGTGGTTAAGGAGCATAATACTTGATTCAAATATTTTAGAATGTTTTTTCTCTTCTTGGGATTTCACCTGCAAGTGAAACTGTGGGCCACTGTCTAGAAATTTTGGTATAAAAATGGATTTTCTCTGCGCTGTTCTTTCACTGCCAAATGTGTAGCTACAAATCAAGCCTATTTTAGCAGAATTAAGAGCATGATTTAAAATCAGTTTTTGCACAGAGCAGGGCACTATGGCCATTTACCAGGTAAAATAGAGGGAACTCATAAGCCTCCCAAATGTGCCAGAAAACTGGAGCTAGGTGCCTCACTCAGGAGGAAACTGCATTTTGTTCCCTGGAAAAGGTCAGGGAAGTGCTTTACCTGAACGCTGTGATCAGTGGTGTAGGTTTGGATGTGAACCTCATGAGACACCTCACATTGTAAAGAAAATAGTAACTTTTTCCAATCAAATATACATTATATTTATTTTGCCTTTCAGAGGGAAAATGATTCCATCTGACCTTGAAAGAAGAATCCTTGAAGTCAAACAGAAAGTAAGTTTTCATGGGGACTTACCTAGCCTACAACAAGCTAAGGATCTATATTTCCATTTCTAACCAGAACTCATTAGGCTTTATTTTAAAAACAAACAAATCCTGTGCTGTTCAGCTTTCTCACTCCTGGGACAAAATACCTGATAGCTACAATGTAAAGAAGGAGGAGTTTCTTTGACTCATGGTTGCAAGGGGCTCAGTCCGTCAAAGAGGACCGCAGAGGAGCTGGAGAGAAAGACTGCTCAGCCCGGGGCAGGCAGAAGCAGAGAGAGGAAGGAGGAGTCGGACAAGAGAGCTACTTCCGGTCCCGCTGGTGCCTCATCACCCCTGTCCAGGCCCTGTCTCTGTCCGCACGTTGTGCTGTGACTCGTTACCCGCTGATGAGCAGTCTCCTTCCAAGAGTCTCAAACATGTGAGACTTGCGGAGGATATTTCAGAGCTAAACCAAAGCAGATCCAAACTTCAGATCTTCCAGCTGTGAAGAGAACAGAATTCTGCATGCAATCATTCTTTGTTCCTCTGTTATGTATAATCTAAAGACAAGATGTAAGACTTGTACAGGTCTTAGGAAAGAGAGTTATTTGTCCTCTAGTATGCTGAGGGTGCTCCTTAAGCCAGCACACATCTGAAGTTCACTTTCACAGGTGGAAACTTCAGAATATTCATGCAACATGTGAATTACAACTGTACATTTAAAAGGATCAGATTTTTTTTTCTTCCTGAACATATTATAAGAGGGTTGACTCTCCATACATGTAGTTTGCAGGCAGCTACTCAGAACTTTTTCAGAGGCAGTAAGTTCTGAAGATGCACCAAAGATTCCCACAGAGCTCCGGAAGTCATTCACATCTTCAAATGGTTTTCAGGTCTGAGAGTTTGTTTTTAAAATTCTGCTTAACTTTTAGTGGATATGACCTAAGTTCTGAGTTTAACAATATTTATATGTGTTTTGTTATTATAAACTTAGGAATAATTATTTTCTTTTCCTCTTATGATCGGGTTCTTTTACCAAAGCTGAGTCTACGACATAAACCACAAACCCTCGCTACCATCTAAAGCCTGACTTTGTAACGTCGTGTTCTGGAAACGACACAGTCCTGAGTGCCCAGCTGGTTGTTTATGGTGTGCTGACGCCTTCTTGTCCCCACAGCCCACTATCTCAGCCCGTCTTCATTTAGCCATGGTCAGAAGGGCCGAGGGCCCCTCGGAAGGGTCAAAGCCCCACACAAAGTCTCCACTCCCAGACCTTCCTGTTCCCTCCTCTGACTGCTCACAAGACAGGAAGTAGTGAGCTCAAAGCCCCTGTTGTGAAGAAAGAGGACTAGAAATGCATAAAAGGCTGCAAGAGGCCAGAAAGGCCCCTGAGGGTCTATAAGTAAATGTCTGCGGATAGCACTGAGCGCCTCGGGCTCAGCACACCCTTCCCTGAGAACTGACTGCTGTCACAGGCAGCTGTCGTGTCCAGCAGAATGGCCCCCAGAAGACTGATGTGGAGGATGGGCCCTGACTCCTCCCAGGCTCCAGCACGGAGCTAACCCTTCTGATGGTCCAACATACAGACCCGTGTGGCAAGGGAAGGTTTCCATTGCTTCTAGTGGGGCTATCAAACTCCAGTTTCATTCCGTGGGTTTTCTCCTCGTGCAGGGGTTTGTTCCTTTCCTGGTGAGCGCCACAGCGGGGACCACTGTGTACGGTGCGTTCGACCCTCTGCCAGCCGTGGCTGATATTTGCTCAAAGTACAAGATCTGGATGCACGTGGATGTGAGTAACCCTTGCAGATGCCCCTTACAGGCCACACGGCCACGGGGTTCATGGAATGCAATTCATTCTTCTTTACTCTGTACCTTCAGTATGGTGATCTTTCAGCTTTTAAAGATTTGAGAGACAGATGAGCACACAACTCCGAGGTACAGAGCACCTGCTGGAAGCAGCCTGGCCCTGCTGTGCCTCGAGGGTCCCATTGCCAAGTATCCTTTCTATGACCCGAGCTAGAGCTGAGGACATGCTTTCCAGTCCCCTGGGCTGGGACACAGCTTCTGCACAGCCGCATGTAGGCAGGTCACTTCCTGATGCAGGACGCTTATGAGCTGGGCATGATCTTGTCTCAAATTAAAATTTACAAAGCGGCAGGGGTGTCACTTGGGGCAAAGGATCTAGGTTCGGTCCTCAGCGACACCAAGGACAGGAGTGTATGAAGCGATTTGCATTTATATAGAAATTCAGAGGACACTAGCTCAGGCTCAAGCCAGGGATTCATGCAGGTAGAGGGGAAGCTGGGTGGGCAACTGACTGGGAAACACGAGTCTGAAACTCCCAGGTTTTTAGCCTGGTCAACTAAGAGGCTAAGTCATACCTGAGGTGCTTTGACTCAAGGCTTAGCCACAAAAGAAGTTAAAACCGAGGCACGCCATTTTCAAATGAAAACACGGGCACCACTTAGAGGGGTGGGTGGAAGGGACTGAAGCTTAGACCAGCCCACCACTCGGCGTGCTTGGAGATCAGCTGCCATCTGTAAATCGTCTGCTAATGACCCACACGAGGAACAGTTTGTGCCGTCCTCCTGCCAAAACCATCCCAGTCTAGCTGTAGTGCTCCGATCGGCTGATTTACTTTTCTCGGCAAGATTTCCTCCGTGAAGGAGGCCGCACTTGGTGGGTGTCTGGTGCCGGATCTCTGGAGCGTGTGCCAGCGCTGTGAGCGGCACTGGGGTGGGTCACTAGGACTTGCAGCTTGGCAGCTATTTATGGGTCCCTCGTCCATCTTTTCTGCATGGACTGTGATAACTGTAGGGTTTCTCATTCTGAGGACTCAGACTTCACCGGGCTAAGAGTGTTGGTGCTGAGGTGGAAGGAGGCTCTTGCTCCAACTCATAGCCTGAGGAAATGTGCCCAGGTGTGGCCCCTTAGACCTGTATAATGAGGGAGAGAATCTGAAGTCTTCGACAATCCTCCCATCTTGAGCTTCCTGCCTGGCACGAAAGGTGTCCAGCCCCTGAGAGCTGCCTGCAGCCCGTGGGTCACTTTCACCCCGAGACTTATCACCGTGGAAGAAGCTGAGACACTGAAATGAACACTGCTCCCTTTTCCCTGTCTGGCCTTTTTCAGGCGGCGTGGGGTGGAGGATTGCTGATGTCCCGGACACACAAGTGGAAGTTGAGCGGCGTGGAGAGGTACGCGCGTTTCCCTTGTGGATGTGGCAAAGAGCTGCAAACTGAGTGTGAGAAGCAGGGGGCCCCACTTCTGGGACCTGGTGTGAGGCGGGCGGCCACCCTGCCCTGCGCTCGGGGTCTGGAGTCCGGTGTGTCACACTCGGGGATATTAAACCGCCAAAACCAACCCCCGTTAGGTGAGCCAGGCAGAAAGCCCCTCAGAAACCGCTTCCTACCTGAGTCTACTCTTGGAAGCTCCACACTGACCACCAACATTATTTAAAACCCACAGACAATCCACATTTTTCCAGGGAGAATATATATAGCTTTTGTGCCCTTGAAAAGGATACTATCAACTCCTTTGATGAAATCAATACATAGTTTTTCATAGCAAATAAGCATCTCGTAATTTATCAACATTGAAATTTCAGGTTCGGGACTTGACATAGCTAAAGTCGGATGTGTGAGAACATCATCCTGCAGCTTCTTTCTCATAAGGACCTTTTACTGATAGAGCTCTGACTGATGCTGCAAAATAGCTTTTATATAGAGCCAATGCAGTAAACCTTTAAGAAAAAGCTGAAAAAAAAAAAAAACATGAAGGAAGTCATCTGTGATTAGCATAAAGCATTTTCAGGCCCAGGGGATCATGCAAATGCCCAGCCCTGCCTTGGGCTCCTCTCCTGGATGGCAGGCAGAGGACAGCCAGAGCTCAACACCCACCACACGCCAGCTGGGTCAGCATGGCACTGAGCTCCGGGCTCCAGGCAGCCCGGGAGGCCCGAGCTCATCAGAGCCTGCCAGATGCCCACCATGTCCTGCCAAGTGAGACGCTGCCCAGAGAAAGCTCCACACTGGCTCTGCCTGGAGACATCTTGGCACCTAATTCCTGTTCCAGCACAGAGAGACTGGCTGACGGGCTCCAGAGCACCTGCTGACATTGACTACAGGGTGCAGGCAGAGGGAATGTGCAGAGCGTGCTTTGTGACACACGGGCCACGCAGGCGCAGAGACCCACAGCGTGGGAGGGAGTGGTGGAGTGGCTGGGATGGAACCAAGGGTGCTGTGCCAGATCAGCGGAGAGAGAGTCAGGACAGACAGCCATGTCCCACGTCAGAGGGCCACTGTCCTTGGCAAGGGGACAGGTGGGTTAAGACACGAGAGCTGTCCATGCCCTGACTGCAGCCCCACTTAGTGTGGGCGCTGAGAGCAGGTGGGCTCCAGCCAGTTCTAGGCCACCACTCCTGGCCCTCTGGGCTGCGAAGCCTGATCCTTTTCTGCCGTGTAGATCCAAATGGAAGCAGAGGCTTAAGCAAGAGGCAGTGGTTCAAAAAAGGAAAACAAGAGAGAGAGAGAGGGAGGGAAGAAGAGAAGGAAGGAGACAGAGGGAGAGACAGAGGCAGAGATGGAGACAGAGGAGCAGCTTGGGAGAGGCCTGCTCAAATGTCAGAACAAGAATTAATCTATGGATCAGGGTCAGGTGCAGCTCAGCCTGAGGCCCTAGTCCGTGGACTTGATCCCCACAAACACGTGCATGCATACAAGTACACACACACACACACACGCGCACACACACGCACACACACACATGCACACACACAAGGCTTTCATCGGGCACCTTCTCTTCTATAAATTCCTTTCTGACTGGCACAAAATGTGAGCTCCAGTTATTTTGCCTTCGGTGCCACCTGTGGCTGTGCACACCGCCTCCACTGGAAGCTCGCTGAATTTCCTACCGCAATTCTTAGCAGAGTTAATGCCCACGCGCTTTTGTACTAAAGGCTGTTATCTGAGAGCAGAGCTCAGCACGTTCTGCTCGGCTGGAACACTCAGTCCTCTGTATTCTTCTTGCTTCGAAGCCTGTAAGTGTATTAAGACAGATCTACCAAATAGAACAGCCAAATGTGGGGCCCACAGAGGGAGGGGCTCATGGTGTTCTGATGGTGCCGAGCCCTTCTTAGCTGCGTCTCCGCCCGAAGTACCCATGTTGCCAACTTTCTAAGTCGAGGCGCTTCCTTCGGTGCCCTAGGTTGTCAGGCCAGTGAACACCACTTTCAAGTATGGGAAAGACCTGTCCTGCTTGAGAGATGACTTTTCCCAAATATCACAAACCAAAGTTAGGACTTTAAAAAGGATGAAAGTCCTTGGCCAATTCTGGTCTCTGAATTCAAAGTGTCCGAGGTAGTCACGGGGTATCTGGTGCTCTCCTCACGGCACCTGGAGCCCTGCCTCTCAGAGCCCTGCCTGGCATCTGCTTTGAGAACCTGCCAGATTATCTGTGGCAACTCTGTTCTCTGCTGCCAGCACTTTCAGATTGCTCGAGCTGAGTCCCTGGCTGGCAGCACCAGGACCTGGTCCTGAGGGGACCTGCTCTCCACACGCCAACTCTCCACCCCCCTCCAGATGCTGCTCACCTGTCATGGTCCTTGCAGAGTTTCACTCTCCAGGCTGTAAGGCCTCAGGCTTGAGGTCCTGGCACAGCTGCTGCTGCTCCTGTATCAATGGCCCTCACCTCCCACGGAGAGCCAGAGAGAACCGTACAGCCCACCGTTCCCCAGTGTCACAGGCAAGCTGCAGCACTGCACACGTGGGCAGCATAAGGGGATGTGAAGCCCGTCCTTCAGGAGCAAGAAACTAGTGATCAACAGTTAACCATTGGTTAAAACTCAAGGCGGTGGAAGTGAAAGCTCAAGAGACAGCCAAGCAGTCCGGAGAGTAGCTGCTTTGTAAATGTAAAGTTTTGAGTTCAATCTCCCATACCACAAAAATCAGAGGAAGAGTGAGAGAGACAGGGGGGAAGGAGAGGGAGAAAGAAAGAGGGAGACAGAGAGGGCCAAGCAAACTGCTTATCAAGCACAGAGGAGGGCCTGTTGGTCCTAAACAGCATTACTGATTACTGCAGGGAGTTTTCACCATGGTGAAGCCTGAAAAGCATTATCAGGGAAAGTCCTTGAGCTTGAACACACACAGGGTCCCTGGAGAGCTATGAGGTGAGTGTAGCAGGAGGAGAGTGGTTGGTGGCAGTGCCGAGGGGCCTGGCAGAAAGTGTAAAGGCCTCGTCCAGAAGTCTCAGTTCAGGACCCTCCCCCACAGTACCCAGTCAGAAGCATGGCGTGCGCCACCATGTACCCACACTGCACTGGGCATCAAGCCTGCATGAGCCACAGCAGTGGGTAGAACACTGTACCCTTTGAGTAGGAACAAAAAGCCGAGCATCTGAGCAGAGTGCAGTGACTATCAGAAGGACGACGGTGGGTCAGGTGGGGGTGGGAGCCCGGCCGCCTGGAGCTCTGAGGTCACACCTGTCTGCCCCAAGGAGGAGGTGAGAGCAGTTACAAAGGCAGGGAGGGAGGTGAGGGCTGGCCCAGAACATGGAAAATGGAGCAGCCAGAGTCAGCTCTGGACTTCAGGAGAGAAAGGTGCTGGGGGCCGGACGCCCTGGGGAGATGGTGCCCCAGGCTGGTCTGGAGGTGAACAGGGGAGAGTGAGCTCACCAGAGTCTTGTCTGAGGTGCTGAGAGGGCCCAGAACATGTCCCAGCAGCCTCCTGCAAATCGCAAGAGCTACAGAAGCCACATAACTGAATCCCATAGCAGAACATTTTCAAATGAACCTGGGGCTGCTTTTCATAAGGTGCTAACATTTCTAAGGCCAGTCATGAGATCACTGTGCCACTGTTGTGACACCTGTGTGAGGCTAAAGCAGGACGGAGAACTCAGGGACACGGAGGCGGGTCTTCGAAGCTTTGACCCTAATGAGTCAAACCCACACTCATCAGAACAAACACCCGCAGCCGCAGGACAGAGGGACAGCAGCTTATTGTCCTGCCCGACTTCCTTCCCGACATAGCTGAGCTCCTCAGGACCAGAAAGGGGTGATCAGATGTCGGGGAACGTGCAGAAGAGAGACGTCATGAGCCCAAGTCGGCACTTGCGAGTGTGGGACAAGCCAGTGGCAGAGCCAGCCTTAGCTCAGGCCCCGGGTGTCGGGCACCACCCGCTCACTGTCTCCCCTTCCAAGGACGAGGGCTTTATCGGCAGAGAGGTTAAAGAACTCGCTCGAGGTTACCCCACTGGGAAGTGACGGAATGTGCGTGTGTCCCTACGGTCGGGCTCCCAAACCTTCTTTTTAGTAACCAGTATCACTTCCTGTGTCAGAGCCCAGGTTTATTGATTCGAGCGTGGTTCTGTAGACATCTTAGAAAGAACTTCAGTAACAGAGTTCTGCGATTTAACTCTGGCCAAGGACAGTGATCCTGTGATTGCCCAGCGCCAGCCCTTGGTGTATTCCCAAGTTCCACTCCTCTGTGCACCCAGGAGCCAGTGTCAGAACCCACGAAAGGCCAAAGGGTGAGCTGTGCTCTTCACTGACTCCAGTTAGATCCCCAGGCCAGTAAGTGCCTGGCCTGGCACCCATCAAACAGAGGGATAGGCTCTGTCCAGCTCCTCATTTCTTCCAAGACTCTCTGTCCACAGAGGTGGAAGCAGGGCGAGTCCAGGTCCACCGTCCAGTGAGAGCAGGGGCAGCAATGCAGGACACCCAGGAGACAGCTGCCACAGGCTGTCTGTCACTTTCTTTCCTTCTGTGGGTTTGTTTACACCAAGGTCACACTCATAAATCTCACCCCAGAGATCCCCTAGTCTCCTGGACGACCCAGTACAGAGACAGATGTTGCTTAATGAACGTGGGACTCAGGGTGGGAGCAGCTGCTTCTTGGGGGAGGGAGAATCAGTCCAGTGAGAGTGAGCAGAGAAACTGAGGGCAGCTGAATGAAGCTGCAGAGATGGTAATTCAAAGTCTGCAGGCTTGGCCAGGTGTGTTGGCACAAGCCTGTCACCTCTGGGAGGCTGAGGCAGAAGGACTGCAAGTTTGAACCCAGCCTGGGCAACTTAATGAGGTCCAGACTCAAAATAATTCACCTGAAAAAGGTGATATAGGATATAGCTCAGTGTGAGGGGCCTGGGTTCAATCCCCAGTAATGTAAGAGAGTGGAGGGAGGAGAGACAGACACAGAGACATAGAGACAGACAGAGAGAAAGAGAGACGGGGCGGGGCGGCGTTCGGGCCTGCCAGATAGCATAAACCCGCAAGCTCTGTGTTGTCATTGTCGTGTCAGCTACAGTCCCTGAGGAGAGCACAGTGTTTCTTAGGCATGTGAGGACACAAACATTCAGAAACTCTGCCGGAGAAGCCACGGTGTGGCTCATAGGTCTGGGTAAAATAGGAATATTTTTCATAGGAAAAACAGGTCTGAGTTTGGGAAGGGATGGAAGAGGAGACTGGCCAGCAGCTTCTCTGGAGAGCACATGTGAGAAATCCGGTCACCAATGGCATGAGAAAGAGAAGCAGGGTTGAGGACAGAGACAAGCTGAGCATGGAGTGAGCGCTCCCCTGAGCTCCTGGCCCTGCGATGGTGTCAGAAGCAGCTAGAACAGAGGTGTATGACATGTGCCTGTCACCTGCCAGTGCTCAGGGCATCAGCAGCCAAGGTCGGGATGCGGGCTCAGTGACCCAGGCACACAGGGGCCTCTTAGGCCGCCGTGAAGGGGATGTATGCTCCCCTGGAGCCTGGGAGGAGACCCAGCTGGGCTGCGTGCCCAGGCCACCACCTCTGCACAGGAATGCTGCACACCTGAGATCCACCTTGTTCCAAAGAGGGCTGTCCCTGTATGTGAGAAGCAGTGTCAGCAAACCGACGCTGTCGCCCTGCGTAGAGCCCTAGCGGTCCAAGCCTGGTGTGGGGAGTGTCCTCTCAACATGATTTGTTTACTTTAGGGCCAACTCTGTGACCTGGAATCCACACAAGATGATGGGTGTCCCCTTGCAGTGCTCTGCTCTGCTGGTCAGAGAAGAGGTACGTGGCTCTAAATGTGCCCCCCCTTGGGTGAACTTGACTGTCCACCTTGACCTTCTCTTTCGATGTGAAGGGTGCAAGGCCTTTCCTCTGGGGTTGCTCACCCTCCCAGACAGACTCCTGACTGAATGGTGAGGGCTGTTTCCTGGAGGGCTAGAAAGGTTTGGGAGATCTCTACTTTTAGAACAAAACTTAGAGCATTACCTTCTCCACATAATCCAGGGACCCTCAGAGCATATAAGCACAGCTTTCTTTTTTTATCAAGTGGATGAAAATCCTGACACGCAGTCAGCATAGGCTTCCTCCCCGAGCGACAAGTTCACTGAGGTAGTCCTTCAGACTGACTTCCCTCACAACCATCCAGGTTGACTTCCTGTCATCTATATTAGCCAGCACAAACCGCAGCTGTGCTGCCAGAAGGAAAACTAAACGTCTGTTCTGTAGACATCAGCCAGTGTGCAACAGGAGCCTTGGTCCTGCCAGTGCCGACTGGAAGAGCAGTGTGAGCCAGGTGACAACTGGCACACACGGAGCTGGTCTGACAGCTGCATGACCGCAGCTGCCGAGGGGACTTCGCAGCAGCCGGGACAGGGTCTCATGGCCTCGTGCCCAACTCTGTCCCAGCCAAATAGTCTTTGATTGTTTATGTAAAACACAGAAGCTTGTTAGCGTTTCAGATGCGAAGAATCCGGAGAAGGGACTAACATGTATAGTGACAGCCTCAAAGCACAAATAGGTTTCACAGCAGGCCGCATCCAGGGAGAGACCCCCATTGGGTCACTGTCCCATTATGCTCCTAAATTCAAGGGTAAGTGGTCCTATTCTGACTGAGGAAGCTGGTTTCCAGCGCGGCCTGCCCAGCCTCAGCAGCTCAGTGCCAGAGAGTATGTGGAGCCTGTTGGGGAGAGGCCATCAGTGAGGAGCAGCTGGTTAACATTTAAGACGATTGGTTGGAAGAACTAAAGATGTTTAACCCAGTTTTAACAGTTTAAGGGGCTCTCGAGTGGAAGAGATTAGTGTTTTTTATTTTGTTTTCCCTCTGAGAATTAGAGATGAGGAGTTAAGCTAGTAACACGGGGTGGTACAGATCCAGGGGCAAAGTCGGAACATGCGGATTTTAGGTCTGACTGAAAGACAATAAAAAAACACTCTAAAAAGTAAGCTGCCAGACACTACTGGGAATAAATTAACCATCTGAGGAGGTGAGTAAATAGAGGCTGGACAACCACTTATTAGCAAGAGTATAGAAAGGATCCCTTTATTGGGTAGAAACAGTGACATCTGCACTCTCACCCAAATCCGAGAGTATACTATACTCTGACAGTGTTTCTTTTGGAGGGCGCGCAATGACTGAAAACATCCTATAACATGACAATAAATGTTCTGTGAAAAGAGGGCTTCTTAATTTATAAAAGGTTGAAATATAGTGGGTGAGAGTTTAAAATAAGCTTCAGCATTCCAGGGATTAAGTATTTAATATGCTGATATGTATTGCTCCTTTCAAAAAGGAGCCCTGCAGTTTCCTACACTTACTGGAGCCTGAGAATTCCACTTCATACACTAACTCTTTAGAATAGTTGGGGCACGATGGTCTCTGTAACTTTTTCATAGCCCAGAACCAGGATCAAGTCTTCCCAAGGCTTTAGGTATGAAAACACCACTTTTATTCAGCCTTTTATTCAGCTGTGGTGAGACTGGCGCTGTCCGAGTTTTAAGAGGTCACACACTGAACCACTTCTCCCCTAGCAGAGCCTGTCTGGTCCTTGCACCAGTCTGCGTCTTCTGAGGGGTCTCCCTGGGCTTCCTGCAGAGCCAGAAGAACAGCCTTGTGACCATGAAACAAAACAGAAACCCCAGCTGTGAAACTTACACCTCATGTCAGCCTGCTAGCAGATTTTCCTTCTCAAATTTAGTACCTTTCTACAACTCTAATACAAAAACATTATATTTAATTTTTCATATTCTCAAAAGTAACTTTATGGATTTTTTTAAAGTTAAGCCTAAGTTGTAGAGTAGAGTCCAGTTCTTCTCTAGAGTCTACTTAGAGTCTAGAGTCCAGGTGAAGAGTCTACTCTTCACCTTTGGGACACTCCATCTTTCCAAAACCTTTTGAAATTGTACTTGTGTCACACTGTGGTTTAGTTTGGATAACATTTAAAAAGTGTTCTTACTTCTAACTTCAACTCACATTTTCGTGATCACATCTTAGTCTTTTCTTCTCTTGTCATGAGTCACAAGAGAAACAAAAAACCAAATGCCAAAGCTTTTAAAAAACTGCAATTACACAGTCGATAACAAGAGTCAAAGGCTTCCAGTGGTTCATGACAAACTGATGCATGGCTGGGTTTCTAGTGAGCAGACTGAGGATGCTATTTTAGTCAGGAAACATGATTCATTCCCATCCTGTGGAACAGGCCAATCACTCTGCCACCCATTTGCGTACTGGGATTATGGTTCCCTGGAGAGTTCATGCTTACTGACACCGGAACTTTCCTTTGCAATTTCCATCAGTAACTCAGTATAAAAGTGTTGTATGGAAGCTTGACTCCTGAGAAAAAAAGGCATGGGAAAGGTTATTTAAATTCCTCTTAGATCATAGGAAACAGGGAGACAGATATTTTGGAAATGGGAAGGGGACCAAGAAATCGAGGGAAGCGGAAGAAGAGAACGTAGGATTAGGGGGCCAAGGGTCTAGCTCAAGTGGTTCCATGCCTATCTTGCAAGCACAAGGGCCCAAGTTCCACAATAAATAAATAAATAAATAGACTAGGATGTGTTGTGTACTGACTCCCCACAATGAGTGTGACCATGATGTACTGTAAACATGCACTAATGAGAAAAAAGAATTGTAATGTCTTTGGTTTTTTATTTCAGCATATAAAAATGATAGAAATTAACCTTTTAAAAAGCTATGATTTTCAGAAACAGCTTAAATTTTAACAGCTATGTGATAAAATTTTTGTACTGATTATGGGTGGAAACACTAGGACAATCACACCAATACCATTTTATAGAACTGGTGAATTTCTGAAATATTCTCAATAAAGAACACCATAAAGAATGCCATCCTCTATGATTTTTATTTTTTTATGTCTTTTCTTAAAATGAAGCATAAAAGTACAAGTGCATCCTTGTTAACCTCGGATAAGTTTAGATTTCAGGCCAGGAAGTCACGTAGTTAGTGCAGTAAATTAATGACTAGATGGTCCTGTCTGGAAACTGGCCCCATCTTTTTTTTCAATATGATTCTTACTGATTTCTTTTTCCAAGATATACAATGCCGCTTTGGGTTTTTCCTTCATAATTCTCAACACAATGAAAAGCTAATGAACAGCCAGTACAGTTTCTCACAGTTTCATTTTCTTCCTCTTTTAGGGATTGATGCAAAGTTGCAACCAGATGCACGCCTCCTACCTCTTCCAACAAGACAAGCACTATGACCTGTCCTACGACACTGGGGACAAGGCCTTGCAGTGTGGACGCCATGTTGATGTCTTTAAATTATGGCTCATGTGGAGGGCAAAGGTGAGCACACATCAACCAAAGAGTAGAGCCAATCTGACATGTTAAAAAACTGATCACTCCATTTAAAATTACTCAAGTTCAGTTTCTTGAATCCTGTGTCCATATAGCTGCATTCCACACAGACAAGTATAGAATCAAACCTGGGGTTTTTTGTTTGTTATCTTGTAAGTCCAGGAACTTCTAATGCCCAAATCTACAAAGCAAATCCATTCTGCTGTAGATGGCAGATTACCCTGATTTTTAAGAGGAATTTCTTACTGTTGTCTGGCTTATTTCATCCTGGACTGTTGATTTCCCTCAGGGACTGATGTCTGGTTAGATAAATGCAATATGAAAGTGGTTTGGAGAACAGAGAAATGCAAAAATATCCACAATGGTAACTTATTTTTGATGTTTTAAGAGATAACCTTTAATGACAAAAGCTCTTTTTAAAACTTCAGCAATATCCAGCTACCTCGTTTTGTATGAGGTCTGTTCACCTCAGAATTTCCCTGTCAGTGATCTCTCCTCTCCCAGCAAAGTAAACTCTGTGCCTAACTGGCTGGGTCCCATTGCAGCCTTCCACCAGACACAGTTCCGTTAAACCTAGGCGGGCAGCGCAGTAAATGATCGGATTTTTAACTTCGGCTTGATTCCCGCCTTACAAACCAATGAGTTCCCTGGGTTTCATTTTTCTTCAGGCAATGGCCAGAGCCACCAGTACGTGCCATGGAAACCCAGATGCAAAAATGGTGTTCAGGGAAACCTCACGGGGAACTAAGGAAGGGAGAGATGAAAGGGCTGGCGTGCCCTGAGCGTGTGTGTGTTGCAGCAGCCACACATTGAACTATTTGCTTTGGCAGTGGTGGGCAGAGAATGTCGGCATCAGTCAGTAGAAACCAGCGGGGAATGTGGGCGGCAGGAATGAGGCCTAGCAGGGTGACATCAGGGCTCTGTGAGAAGGCATGAACTGCATGCACTTGGGAAATTCCTCTCGCAGTTTCTTGGGAAATTTTTCCTGGTAAACGGAGTTGCTGTAAGTGGTTCAGATAAGGTAGAGGGGCCCCCAACAGGAGGGGGTTGAGAGGAAGCAGCGCAATCCGCGAGCGCTTTACAGAGTCTTCTCTAAATGCACTCTGCCGAGAGAACCGATGTGAATAGAAAGGTAGTCTTTCTTTTTTCTTTTTAATTCAAATCTTTATTGGTACATTATGCATACTCATCATCATCACATTCAACATTGAGAGTTTGTACCAGAATATGACACGACTTGATTCTCATTTTTCCCTCCCCCACCCACCCTGCACTCCCTACTAGAAAGATAGTCTTTCTTAATGCAGAAATGACACCTAGATGGTGTCCAGGGATGGCTGGAGCGTACGGCTTTCGAGCAGTCTGGGACAGTGTTCACTCCAGCTGAATCTTGTCCGAGTGTTGCTCGGTACCAGGCAGCTACATAAGCGTCCGCACGTCTGTGGCGGCAGACGAGCGCTCTGGGCTCCTAACCCTTCGGCTGGTCACGGCTCCCTTTCTTCTCACAAAGCCGAGGGCCTGACAAGCACCTGTGACTGGTCTCCACCACCCAACACTCGTGAGGCTCGGCTGCTGGGCGTGACGTGTTCACCTGGAAAGACTCAAGGCTATGACGGTTGGTTTTTTCCCAACCCACTTTAAAATAAGCAGCTTCTACCAAGGTGATTGGTGGAAACGACAAAGCTACAAACACAAGTACGAGACAGTAAACTGAGGAAAGCTTGATCTCTCAATAGTGTGTGCGAGCTCTTTTAATCTCAGGATCATTTCTGTCTCTCATTCCTGTGGTGCTTTTTATTAAGATGCTGATCATTAGCTATATTTACACAAAATGGTCCATTAGCGCCTGCCGTTCCTGCTCTGTCTGAGCCTCCTCTGCAGCGTGACGCTGCCTGTCAATTCTTAGAAAAATAACTTAGCAGACAGCAGGTGTGACTCAGAGAGCAGGCCCAGGTGAAGAGCAAAGTACAAGGAAGGAGCTATTTTTAAATTATCAAAATAAAATGACTGAAAGTGAAAAGTGCAAAAGAAAAGTTACAGCTGCTGCCCTCCTTCTGACCACATAGTCTTTCTAATCTCTTGTGCAAGACCTCAACTACCTAGACATCCAAAAGGCAAATTGTTGCATATGGTTTTTTAGCCTAAGGCTGTTTTTTACAGAATGAAATGATAGCTATTAAAGTAATGAGTTCAGCCCTACAAGCTAGGTCAGAAGTAAGGGTCATCGTGCCATCAAGAGCTCCCCAGCCAGGACAGCCATCGAAGGAGAACCTTGGCATCGGCAATGTTGGCCTGTCCTCCATCCCCAGAGGAAAAAGGAGTCTATCTGAAAATGGACATGGAGAGGAGAGACAGCGGCACTTACGCAGTGTTCCAGCAGATGTGTGTCTCCTCCTCACCGGGATAAAACGAAACCTACGTGTAAACTACCGCTCTTCAAACTAAGCCGTCAATGGCACACGGAGCTAATGCCCCAGGAGAATCATCACATTCAGCCCAAGATAATTTGATTAGTGTGCATTGGTGCAAAAAAGAGCCTCCTGACACGAGTTGCTCTGTGTAGACCTGACGGTGAGCGTGCACCTCACGCTCACTTACCGGGCCTTCATGTTACCACACCTTATTTCAGAGTTTGAGGAGCTGATGACTATTTCCTGTGTTAGCAAATTTTCTCAGTTTCCCCCGAGTCTGTGGAAGCCTTCAGAACTGGAGGTCCTTCTCAGTGGACCTGAGCCACCAGGTCAGGCCAGTCCAGCTCCAACTTCCTCAGCACCCAAAGATTCAGGAGCTTGTGGCCTGGCTGCTGGCCTGAGTCTCCAGGCAGTGGCCCAAGCCCTTGGTCGGAGTCATCAGCCTCCTTGCGTCTGTCGGCTGAGATGGGAATCTTCAAAGAAATTAACTTCTGAAAGCATTGGGTTCCCTAGTGCGGCTTTGCCCTGATGTTTCTGGCCTGTGCTGGCAGCCCTTTCCTTGCGTCCACATCCCAACAGCTCCCCCTGGCTCCAGTGCTGGATCGCTGACTGGTAGGCGAGTTCTAAGTGCTCCCAGGATGAGCAGAAGCTGTTCCTCCAAGGTTTCCATTAGTGTTCGCTACGTGCTGACAGAGACCAGAAGAGAGCCATTCTGAAAAGGGGTTCCCTGGTGTGTCCTGACATCAGTTACAAGCTCCAGCCCAAGGCTAGATCCAGGACTCCCAAAGCTGGGAACTAAAAGGCCCCTGCATCAGTATTCACTCATCACAGACATGAGTCGTTGGTCAGCTGCCTCAGAAGAAGGCTGAGGAGCCGTTCACCTGACGCCCAGCTCTGCCTTCACCTTGTCCTCCAGTGCAGTGCGCTGCTGAACACAGACGGGCTGGGCTGGAAGATTTGTGACCGACAGGGGCCAAACAGGAACCAGGTTCCTGATGATGCTCCTTACCTCGGGAAAGACCCCCCGGCCCTTCTGTATGACTTCAGGGATTATTTCCGTTAGACAGAGGCAGATTTTCCCCTCGAGTAAACAAAACAGTTGCCTGGGGATGGGGCCTTGGAGGACGAAGGAGTCAGCTGTGAAGAACAGTGTGATGAAAGGGAGCAAACGCACCCAAGGGGAGGAGCACGGAAGGGATGATGACCCCAGAAAAGCCTCCAGAGCAGCCTCGGGGAGGGAAGCTCTGGGACAGCGTGGAGAGGCTACGGGTCCCCAGAGGGGTCACTTCATCCTGCATCTCCGCCCAGGGTCCTGCCCACACCTCCGCCCGCCTGATGAGCTCTGTTCTTCTCTTCCGTAGGGCACCACTGGGTTCGAGGCACATATTGATAAGTGTCTGGAGCTGGCAGAGCATTTATACAATATCATAAAAAACCGAGAAGGCTATGAGATGGTGTTTGACGGGAAGGTATGTACTGCAGTCGCAACAGTCCTCCAAAGCTGAGTCCATTCCAGTCCTGAGCACTGCTGTCTTCTGTGTAAATAAGATGACCCCAGGGGGATGCTGTGGAAGACGGGGTAGCGCTTCTGAGCTAGAATCCACAAATAAGCCTATATGATGAGGAAGACACGTGCTTGCTTCCAGAGGCAGTTGCCCATGTAAAAATACACCTGCATTCTGAACCTGAGGAGCGAACACACTTTGAATGTTCTTGAGATTTTCAGCCTTGGCCTTGGAGCTGGTGGTGACTCTTCTCCTCCTCTTTGTAGCCTCAGCACACAAATGTCTGCTTCTGGTTTGTGCCCCCCAGTCTGCGGACTCTGGAGGACAACGAGGAGAGGATGAGCCGCCTCTCGAAGGTGAGTGCTGAGCTCCCTCAGGGTGAGTGTGTGCGTGCGTGTGTGTGTGTGTGTGTGTGTGTGTGTGTGCTGGGCTTTCATATGTGCAACGTTCTTATGCTGTTCATGTGTCTTTGTGAGAAATCCCCCCGGTTTGCCAGCCAGCTCCCCACCACAGATGCCAACAGGACCAGTGTGGCTGGGCTTTTGCAGCTGTGCTTCCTTGTTCTTCGAGAGACTTTATGGCCTTATATTAGTAATTAGGTGATGACCTTTACTTAATAGTATTCAGAAAGCAGCAAGAATCTGCTGGAATTTGACCAATTTTCCAAGCAAAACTAGAGCTCGGTTTTGGTGCAGGCACAAAGGAGGTGATTATAAAACAAAGTTGTTGCTGACCCTCTGGACATGAGGGCAAAGCTGTTGTGGATCCTCAGCGCGGTGCAGCCCTGGAAGATGACAGCAGTGAGAGTGACAGCCAGCGTCAGAGTGTGTACATGTCCATCCTAAACTCCTAAGGATGTTAGATTGCTTAAATTCTCCCAGCAACCTGATTGGGTTGAACAACAGGGAAAAAGTAACTTTCCCAAAATTGCACAGGAAGTCTGGCTCCAGAGCCTGAGAGACTGTGCTTTACGCTCTACCCCTGTTGGTAAGATACCTTCTTATCTGTACCACCCTTGTTGGTTCCCAACGCTGGGTGAGCTATGGTGTACAGTACACACCAAAGGGAGATACTGTAGATGCAAGGTTCCTCTCTCTACCTGCTATAGGGATAGAAAATAAGGATGGTTCTGGGGTCTGGATCTCCAAGGGTTGGTTGTTTGATGTGCATGCCTTCATTTACCACAAAGGAGAGACCCTTGTCTGCTGACATTGCTGGGTGGGCTTTTGACTCACTGTGTCTCCGTGTGGCAGAAAGAGAGCATAGGAGCTCTTTGACAACGGGATTGTGAGACAGTTATGCCACATATGAAGGCAACCTCACCTTCTAACACCATCATTTTGAGAGAAAATTTGAGGCGACACCAGCACACAGTTTATAGCAAGTTTTTTTTTTTTTTTGAGCCCTTCACGTAAGGAAAAGAAAGAACAGTTCAGAAAGCTGATAGTGGCCCTTTCCACAGCATGTGTTGCCTTGGGGTCAGACATCCAGAAAACAGAAATGGTTAGTACTAAGCGGTGCAGTGACCTCTTCGGGATATAAGGATGGGAGTTTCCTGTGAGTCAACGGAGCTGTGAGTGTGCGGGTGACACACTGTCTCTCAGGCAGAGTCGATGCAGTCCTCAGTCCTGAGACGACGAGGCCACAGCCCACACCTTAGACTAAGGGAGGAGCCTCAAGGAGACTAGGCAGATGTGATCACCTCTTGTGTTGCTCGTTCTTCTCTTCATCCTTGTCCTCTTCTGTTTGTCTGGTGGTTGGATGGTTGGCTGGGGTTCTGTTGTTTTTGATGCTGAGACCAAGCCCGGGGCCTCACCAACAGTAGGCAAGCGGTGTCCCACTGAGCTGCTCCCCAGCCCCTCCTGTGACTTACCTGAATCTTATTCTTGACAATTGTCTGCCTCTCTTCACTTAGCTTCTTTAATTCTACTTAGAATGACGACGTTCAAGAGGCTCACAATGGGCTCACTAGTAGATTGATGAGGAAGCAGTGTGGCCTCACATTTAAAGTGAGTTGATGAGGAATTGAACGTGTGAGACTTTCACACTTCAGCGTTTTATTTATGCCTAATCTACTTTCTCATTTTTCAAATGCTTAGCAAGTTTCAAAGATTTAGAAACAAAAGGCCAACACACAATGACAAATAAAGTCCTGGGTTGCATTTAAGCTTGTTCACAAGGACCAGGAGCAAGGAGCTAGGAAACAAATACGGATCTGGATTTAGAAGTGCTCGCTTGGTTACTGTTTTCCAAGGGATTGAAAATCAAATGTCACAAAGGAGAAAACAATGCCCTGGATGTTTTAAGGCAACCCAAAGATCTCAGAGTGATTAGATCTTTAGTGATTTCTCCAACACTCAATATTTCTCTTTCCAAACTGACTTTCATTACTTAAAAAACCAAGAAACTGACCCCCCCAAAAAAAACCCCTAAAAACAGAAGAGAACTCTTATTTATTTTCCTTTTTTGAAAAATGAAATCTTTATTGGTACATTATATATGCACATCATGATTGCACTCAACTATGAGAATTTGTGCCAGTATATGACACAACTTAATTTTCATTTTTCCCCATAGTCCTACCCACCCTACCACTCCCTATATACATAAACTTTGTTTCCTTTCT
>PVIR01015646.1:0-37111 GCA_004026965.1 Petromus typicus
TTTTTTTTTTTTTTTTTTTTTTAACAGGGAAACTTAAACTCTGGTTCCTTGACATTTTCATGGTCTAATTTATAAGAGACATAAATTTCTACTCCAGTATACTTCACTAATATTCTGTTAATTTTGTTAATTTCTAATTTATACTGAGTTAAAATATTTTCAATTTACTTCTGTTGGTTTCATTTTTGTGACTAGGGAGAATGTGTGCATTCGTGTGTACATGTGTCTGTGACAACTCAGGAATTTTTAGAACGTCTTCTGTAATGCCCTTCACTTGCACTCTACTCCCAACTTGCTCATCTTGTTCCCAATAAGATGTCTAATGTCTCCTTTAGGAATCCTTATCCAGTTTGGGTAGCACAGTAATGCTGACTTCATAGAACTGTCTGGAAACCTTCTTCCATTTCAGTCAGAAAAAAAAAATTGTCAGCAGTTTTCAGAATTTCAGGTAATATTCTATGGTACATCCATCAGTCGAGGATTTTCTTGATTGATAGGTTTTTATTATTGCATTATTTTACTGCTTCTTATTGTTCTGTTAAACATTTTTATTTTTAATCAACTTAGACAAGTCATGTATCAAAAACTTTTATTGAAAACTTCTATTTCCTTTGGTTAGTTAGCATTTTATTTACTCTCTTTTTCCTTTCAAAGAATCAAATTTGATTCATTAATCCTTTATATTGTTTTATAGTCTCAGTTTTAATTTCACAATTTCTTCTTTCTGCTAATTTTGGCTGTGGATCTGCCTACTTTTTCTGGCAGTTGTATGATTATGTAATATATTTGAGAATATCACTTTTCTACTCTAGGCTCGTATAGATATAAATTCTAATTCCCTTTTAGAATGATTCCAGTATGTTTTATTCCCAATGACATTTGATTCTAGCTATGTTTAAATCCTCCCCTGATTTTTTCTGTTACTTATTTATGGTTGAAAAGTGTATTATTCAATTTCCATGTATTTGTGTAGTTTCTGTGCTGTTTCTTTTTCTGGTGATTGTCAATTTCTTTCTATTTTGATTATCTGATAAGAAGAATAAAATTACTTCTCTTTTTTTCTACATATAGAGACATGTTTTATAGCCTAAAGTATGGTCTGTTTTAGAGAAAGGTCCTTTTGATAAAATATGTGCATTCTGTTGATCTTGAATAAAAGTCTTAAGGTACCTGTAAAACTAATTTTTTCTCAGATGTAGTTCAATGCTGGTATTTGTTTAATTTTAGTCTGGTTGGACTGTAGATATATTGAATACCCCTATGAAGCCTGCATTAGTGTCTGTCTGTTCCTTAGTAATGAATATTTGTTGTATGAAATTAGATGTTCTGAAAATTGGAGCACATATATTTACTATTGTTAACTTTACTTGGTTAATATTTCTCTTTATCAGTGTATAGTGATATTCTTTGTCTCTTTTGAACAATTTTGTTTAAGCTTCACTTTGACAGAAATTAGCATAGCTATTACTGCTTGGTTTTTATTTCTAATTGTTCAGTGTATTATTTTCTAACCTTTCCTTTTCAACTTGTATGAGTTTTGGGGTTATGTAAATCTCTTGCTGGCAACATGGAATTTTTTTCTTATTTTTGATACAATCTACCAGTTTGTATTTTTTGTCTAAAAATTTAAGACTACACTGAGAGTCATTGTCTCTTCTTTAATATCTTTAATAATTTTAACTTTAGTTTTAAAAAATTTTTGTCTAGAATTTTATCCACTAATGTCTGTGGAATTACTACGAATATCAGCATACAGAGAACCAGCCTATGGCAACATATGATTCAAAATTTGTTTAAAATTATCTACCTTTTCCATAATTATGGAAGATGAATGAATAGTAGAAATAAAAGATAAACTAGGGGATATGAAAAGATAAATATAGAAAATAATTTATGAGAAAAGACACAAAAGAGAAGAAAAGAAAAAGAGGTTTGATAATAACATTTTTATTTTATAACTAGAAAGAATATAGTGGATTGCAAGGGAATATATGCAAAATTAGAGCCATCTAATAAACTAGCTGAAACACGAACTTAGAAAAGCCAAGAAACAACCCATGGTGAAGGATCACTTGACATACAAAGGCAAGAGTACACAAAATCAAAATTAATAATCATGATTTATACATGACTTCATTTATACCTATGTCCCGTAAATATATTTTAGAATAAAAAAGAACAATATAAATTCCAATGGTACTATTTATACAGCAGAAAAGAATTAGAGGAATATAGGGAGAGTGGACAGAGTATGAAAAGGGGAAGAAAGAGGGACAGTCAGGAATTACAAATTGAAAGTGAGAGAGGATATAGGGAGATGGAGTCCACTAAATAACAACACAAGTATTAATTTAGCAGATTCTGTGAAACATTCCCTGGTATAAGAGTTTGTAGAGCCTTGGGAAGGTTAATTTCCATCTTGCTGTGTTTGGAAATAGGAATTTGATTAAGTCATCTATTGGCCTAATCTATTGGATTTATACTGCTTGGTATCAGGGACAGATAGGGTCAGAGAATCCAGAATGTCTACTGGATCTGTCACTCACAGGTCTTTGCAAAAGTTCGGGGCTTGGTTAAATCTCTGGAAATTTCCAGACTATGGCACTGCAAATGTGGGTGGCCAGTGTTTATATGTCAGTGCTGCTGAGCAGATGGGATGGTGTGGGCTGGCGTTATATACCATGTTTATGGCAGAGGCTGGAGATGGCTGGAGGTGAATGGCCCTCTGCTAATCCCTACACTGAGGCTTTTCTTCACACCAGCAAAACCTCCCGTGAGTGAACTGTCACAGCCTATAAACTGCTTTACCCTGCCGGGATCTTCCCTAGGCCAAGCCAAGTCTCTAGTAGAGCTTGGGGTCTCTCTCTGGATCTCAGAATTTTAGATTGACATGACGCAGTGACATTTCCTGGACCCAGACTTAATTACTAGTGCAGGCAGCCCTTTCCTCCTTGTCCCGAAGTCTCCTTAATTCTGTGATTAAGTGGAGGGGTATTATTGTAGATCTCTAGTTTATTTTTTTTTCATTCAAATGTTGCAGTTTTCATTTTTACAAGTTTAATTTGGCATTTCTGAATTTTCTATTCTTAATTTTTGAATATATGAAATCCATAATGACTGTTTTAATATCTTTTTAAAATTTATCATCTGTATCTACTGTAAATTGATAATAACTGATGTATTTGTCTTATCATTATGGTTCCAATCTTCCTACTTCTTTGAGGCATGGCAATATTTGATTGGAAGCATTATACAATGAATTTAACTTTGTAAAGTTATTGATATTTCAATGTATTGAATATTTTCACAATACTACTGAGGTCCCTTAGCATGATTCTGTATTGCAGCAACATTACTTAGAAGCAGGTTGATCCCTTGGGTCTTATTATTACTATTACTGCAATAATATCCTTTGAAGAACTTTCTTTAGTCCTGCATGAACATTACCCAGTGGATGTGTTGGAAAAAGACATTGCTTCTAGGCTTGTGTGATTACTGGGAAATGCCCTCTAGTCCTCTCTAATACTCTTAGCCAGGTCAGTAACTCATATGTACAGCACATTTCTCAAGGAGAGTGTATATAGACAATACATTACTTTCTGACTTTTTTTTTTTTCTTTTCTTTTTTAGGTTTTTTGAGACAGGGTCTCGCTTTGTGGTTCAGGCTGGCCCTGAGCTCGGCCTGCAACTCACATCACAGCAATCCTCCTGCCTCTGCCTCCCGAGTTCTGGGATTACAGGTGTGAGCCACCACACCCAGCACTGTGGTGTATGGTACTGATTGCTGCTGGGTGTGAGTCTCCACACTCAGTATTGTATGTCATTACCGGGGGGTTGAACCCGAGCCCTTGCGCTTGCAAGACATGCGCTGGAACCACTGAGCTAAATTCCCAGCTCATCCTCTCTGATTCTTTATTGAGAAAATTCTAGACCACCTTGTTCTCCTGAGAACTCAGTTTTATTCCCTTCATTTCAGTAGCTCAGTGGCTCCATCTGAGCTTCCTTCCTAACCCCTTTTTATCATTCTAGAAGTTATTTTAAGTCACTAAGCCGTATGTTTCATCCCAGGAATCAAATAATTGTTTTTGTATCTTTTAGGGATCACTGTCTTTTTGTCTTTAAGATGCTATATATTTATATTTTGTATATATGATCTTGTTAGGATATATTATGTATAATACATTTTTATTTTCAGTTTATTTTTGTTTAAATCAGGTAGTTAATTTTTTGTATTCTAATCATCTAAGTATTATTTTGAATATGAATTTTTACTTTTATATATTTAAATTTAGGACAAGTGAGGTTTTGCTATGTTTTATTTGTGATTCCTTATTCATTGTTCTATATTATGAATTTTAGCATTTTCTAAATAATACCGGAGATATATTCTATTTTTATAATTTTTATCTCTGATTCCTGAAATTTGAAAATTAAAATGTATAAATGTATATGTGGACCTACTAGGAAACATTAAATTTAATACAAAACAGTACTTTAAAAAATTAGTTTTCTTAAATGTATCATAAAAATTCTGAACTTTGAATTTTAAAGTTTTTGATATTTAAGAGAAAGAAAACTTGGACAAGTTTTGTGATTCTTATAATGGTGTAGACACACTAAGAAACATATAAATCTACATATAATATACCATATATCTCCACTTATGTAAACACATTTTATATTTTCAAACATGATCAAGAAAACATAGAACTTGTCTGATATCAATTATATTTAATTATCATTCTATTAAAACTATATTATAATCATTCTTTGTAAGACAGAAGGGAAAAATTACTTCCCTGAAATGAAGCACAGAGAAAGATATGAGCAATCTGCCAAGTGAAAACAGTCATAGAGGCTTGAAACTCTCTCATATTCATTTGGTAGTGATTATGTTATTAAAAAATTACTGTAAATTGTAAAACTGGTAATTACTTTAATAATTTAAAACAAAAGAAAATTATAATGTCACTATTTTCTGTTAAAGGAGATTTTACTCAAATAAATAAGTTTTAAGTCATTTGTTTTAGTTTTATTCCATCTGCATTTCTCAAAAGAAAAATCTTTAAGTCTTATTTAGAATAGAGTGAATTATAATGTGTGGTATGTTACATATTTCAAGCCAAGAAGTAATCAACTTAAAACTGGCTTTAGTTTTCTTTTCTTCTGTATATTTTTACTACATTTCATAGTATGTTCTGCCTAAAATACAAACACACAGATGGTAATATAGTGTTACCAGCCATAAGGTTGAAGTATGTTTGTGTGTGTTGATTGGGAAATAACTATAAAATGAAGTACTTGTATACACTAAACAAAATCCACTCTCTCTTGATATTTTGTAATATAGCTACATATGGAGCACTTTAATTACCACAATATATGCTTCTAAAATTAGGCTTGTTTGCTGCAGTGACAAATTCTGAAGCCTTTGAAGGCCAAACCCGCGTTGCCTCTTGTTTTTCAACAAAATGAAAGAAAACATTTTTCTGAGTGTAACCTAAAGAGAATGAAAAAATAAGAAGACATATAGTAACTTGAATTGAACTTTCTTGACACAATGTCACACACACACACACACACACACACACACACATACACACACGTTTCTTGTTATATATGATTTGCTTAGTGTGAACATAAGTTTTTGAGAGATGATTTTAAAAGGAATTTATTTTATTTAATTTGATAACAATAAAATATGTTTTTGATAAAAAAGATTATATTCATTTCTTTCTAATTCAACATTATAACCATGAAAAGCAAGTTCCAGTTAAGATATTTTTGCTCCTATTACAAAAGACTGATGAATTTAAGGAGCTTTGCTTGCACAATTCCAAACACCTGAGTATTTTCAAAATGATCTATGTAAAGGAGGAAGAGAAGAAATGACCGTATTGTGTAAAAAAGATTGTTACTTCCAGAGAAATAATCCAGTATAAAATCTTTCTTGTAGATTTCAATATTGGAAAATGAAATATGTATATATACTTGATTCAGTGCCTGAGAGAAAAACTAGAATTTTTCACTATAGCAAACAAGCCTGAGAAATTGAGCTCACATATTGTATACAGGCATTCCAAGTATAACTATGCAATATAAAGAAAAACAATCAAGTTAATGATATTTTCCAAAACATTATTGCTAATATAAACCTAACATTAATCTAGTAATCTGTTGTAACTATTGTGGTGCAGTAGTTACAAGAAGTAATAGAGAATTTTTATATTAATTTTAATAATTCTCTTCATTATAATAAACATTGAAATTGCTATTGATTCTTAACTATTATTTCGATAACTTTGACTTTAACAGTTGTGTCTTGTATTTAAGGGTAAGAGTTAATCTGGAAATAACAATTATTTACTTCTTCATAAGTAACCCCATCTTTGTGTAACTACTTTCTTTTGTTTTCATCCAATATCTTTGCATTTTAGCTTGTATCTAAAAACTAAAGTAATCTAATGTATAAAGAACTATGTATATTTTCAATCAGAAATACATAGTAATTGCTTTGTTTTAATGTAGTTGATAATTATTTAATTGTATCTGAAAGTCATTATACTCATTTAATTGTCCACTTTTCCTTTCTTTCTTCAACTTATTTTTTTATGGATAACACACATCTCTGGGAATTTAGAAAAACTGTATAATAAACTTACTAATTGCTGTTTTCCCTAAAGATTTTTTTCTCTGAAACTTAGTAATTGACTGTGAGAATCATCTTGTGATTTGAACTCATTGACAACTAATTACAATTCAATAATAAATGTTGAACTGACAACAAAAATAAAAAGTCAACAGTTATTTCTGCTTATCTTGGCTTGTCTTAGACTAGTCAGAAAGTGAAGATATCACTTTCAATTGCATTACTTCTCATGACTATGTTACTTCTGAGATCTAAGAAACAAACAAATCCTGCATAGAAACAGTCAAAGGACTACAAAGGTAGAAATAATAGCCACATAAATAAATGAAATGGTCTTTTATATACAATGAAATGAGAGGCATGAGGCAATTTCCCCAGCTGCTCCTGAAATGCTCATATTGTACAACATTTCTTGTCCCCTGTTCTTTTTGCTTCCCACAGCAATCTTATAGGACTCTATCAAATATAGCTGATTTCACTTAAAATAAATTCCTGCATTAGGAGCACAAGTAAAAAAGGAGAACATTGGGCCGGGGAGTTAGCTCAGTGGTTCCGGCGCCTCTCTTGCAAGTGCAAGGGCCCGGGTTCGATTCCCCGGTAACCACATAACAATACTGGGTGTGGAGACTCACCCCAGCAGCAACCAGTATCACATACCACAGGGCCGGGCGTGGTGGCTCACGCCTGTAATCCCAGCACTCGGGAGGCAGAGGCAGGAGGATTGTGATGTGAGTTGGAGGCTGAGCTCAGGGCCAGCCTGAACCACAAAAGCGAGACCCTGTCTCAAAAAACCTAAAAAAAAAAAAAGGAGGACATGATTGCTCTAAATACTGGAGTTGGCACTCTTTCCTTTTCCATAATTTTGTGAAAGGATTTCCTTTATAAGGCTTCTGATTGGATTATCATTTTCCCCTTTGTTACTATAAAATGAAGAAACTTGTATTGAAAACATGGCCATAAAAAAAAGCAGCTTCCTGTATGAAATAAGATGGTTTGAGTACAGTCCTGGATTGTTCCTAGCCCCTATAGTCATCCCAAAATAAAAATTAGGATCCATAGTTTAGATTGTATCCCATAAAATAATTTCACATTTTCCACATTAACCCATACTTACATATCTTATTTACCTTTTAATATAGCCCTATGAATTGTTATTTTGTGATCATGTTCAGCTTTATAAGTAGGGGATTTTGAATCTAGTTCAAGCCCTCATGCATTGATCAGGCAACCTCTGTACCAATTCACAGAGGCAGACATCTTCCCTGACAATGATGCTAACCCTTATAATACCCCTAGCAAATTGTGCAGGAAGTCATTCCCTCCCAATTTCTGCACTGGGCAACTTATTCCCTAAAGTGTGAGATTTGATTACCTTTTCTCAGCATGCATTCAGACAAATGTTATTATTGGTCATAAAATTATCCAGCCCAGTGACCTACGGTGACAGTGAATTTCACAAGGTGACTGCCTGCTGAGTGAAGCATCTTCTTTTATTTGTTCTAAATATTTTATATTATGGGACTAGAAAGAAATGGGAGCGACTTCAGATGTTTAAATACATTGATGCTGGCGTTAGGTTGGAGAGTCAGGTCATCATATTTAGCAAACAAATACACAAGATACTCAGTTACATTTTAGTCCAATATGACAAAAGAATATTAGTATATGTTTCATGAAATATTTGGAACATCTTTATACTACAAGTTTACATTTATTATTTTTCTGAGATTCTATTTTTTCCATGTGGTCATTGTTGAATCTGGAAGCAACTTTTTAAGGAATTAATTTTACCTTAACATCCCACAAACCATTTGTATTACTACAAGTTGTCTTTATCTACATTATTGAAGCAATTGACCTTTTAAAAGTGCTATATACAAGAGTTGTTTGAATTCGCATTTGAATCACTCAGAGGTGAGCTAGGGTACGATATTTGCTAGAAATATCTGAAGTTGAGACACTAAGACTATTATAGAAGAAACGCATGGGCAAGATGATGACAAATGCGTTTTATGATTTTTTCAATAGAAGATTATAGATAATAAAAACAGTGGTTCCAAATAAAACTGTCCACTCTTTTTATCTCCAGTCCTGGGACTATTTTTTGTGCTAGTATTTGTATGTAAAATTCATAAATGACTGATGAACTGTGCTTCATTACAGCACAGAATCTAGACTTCGCTGCTGCCAGAATACAATTGTTACTACAGGGAAATCGGAGAAGCACTGGAAAGGTCAGGAGAACACCTGCCTCATTGTTTTACCTCTTTGTGATTCCGTGTTCTGCAACCGTAACTAGAAGAGGAGAGCTGCAGGGAAATGTGTGTGTGTGTGTGTGTGTGTGTGTGTGTGTGTGTGTGTGTGTGTGCGTGCGCGCGCGCGCACGGAAGTGAGAGAATAGGCAGCAACCTGCACAGGTGCTCAGAGGACGACATTTACTTTTTTAGGCTAGAATGTTCTGTATATTAACTTTGTCTGTAATTTTAAAAATCAGTAAGTTTTATGAGAAGAGAATGCAAGTATTATTTAATTTTATAACATTCTAATCCCTAGCCTTAACTGAAAATAAGTTCCCATGGAAGGAACAGTTGGACCCCTAGACACGTCTTTTATGTGGGACTGAGGATTCCAGTATTGCTTTGAATCTGCAAAATTATTTTTTTGCCTGAAAACATAGTTAAGAGAAGGACAACATATCATGGAATAGTAGTGAGTATTTTTGGAAAGGGAGGGATAGTACAGTTGGTGTCAGCGTGACTGATATTTTAAGAAGCTCATGTTCGTGATGATACTTGGAAAATATTTCCAATAATCATCTTTCTTCTGTAAAAGTTCACAATCTACAATGGTTGATAATTAATTATTTCAAAAGTCTCAGACTGAATGAGTATGACAACAACTCTACCTGGTTATATTTTCCCTTTTTGGTAGACTATAAATATATTTATCATTTTTCCTCATTAAGGGCAAGTTGTAGGCTTTGGATATGTTATATTTATTGTCAGTATTTTTCTGAGAGTGCAGACAGAGGTGAAGGTCAGATTGTTCTTCTTGGTTTACAAATGCTTATCTTCTTTGATATCTCACAATGTATTTAAACATTTGAAGAGGAAGAATGGAAAAACTGGAATAATAAAAAAAAACAAAAATATATTTGAGTGAATATGTATGATAATTAGCTTAATTTAATCATACTACATTGTCTACATATATTATAATACCATTTTGTGCCCTGTGAGTGTGTTAAATGTGTCAGTATTCAATAAATTTTTTTAAATGTGCTTGATTTCTACTAAATCTATTAAAAATGTATCTGATGAAAAGACCATTTTGCCATTCATAGCAGATTTTGCAACCTCTAGATATATTTTGAGTTTCTGGCAGTAGAAGGAATAAGGACAGAGGGTGTGTTAGGGATCAGAGGTGAAAAGGCAGGGATCTTGCTAAAAGCTTTGCAGGTCATAGGGAATCTCTACAAAAGAAAGTTACCATGCATAGTTACTGCCGGTGAGCAGGTCTGAGTCAGAGGAAGCCTCCTGGTAAGCTGCTCTGGGGCCTTTGTCAGGTTTTTATTCTTAGAAAAGTTGTCTCATACTATAGTCTGGATTAGGCAATGAATCCTAGAACTGAGCATAGAACTACTATTCTCCACAGTAGATACATGACCTTTGGTGAACTTTCCAAGGTATAGGGTTGATGCAATTGACCTTTTAAAAGCGTTATATACACAAGTTGTTTGAATTTGCATTTGAATCACTCAGAGGTGAGCTAGGGTACGATATTTGCTAGAAATATCTGAAGTTGAGACTTCTGTTTATTTAATCCATTTATATCAAGCTGATTTCTACAAGGAAACAGGTGAATTATAATAAATATAGGTATAACTTTGTAAGTATCCTAACCCATGCATATGCAGGCATACACATACACCTACACACACACATACACAAGCACACACACACATGGACACACACGAACACTTAACAAATATATAGACTTATGTATTATGGTAGTAGTTAGATTAAAAACTATAAAATGTAGTTGTGCTATCTCTGGATTGTTCCATCTGTGAATTTAGTAAAATCCAACACAAGAATGTGTAAAACCACTTAGTTAGGTTCCAAAAAGTTCTCTAGGAGGAATCTCTACAAAAGTTCTAAAGTTCTAAAGTTCTTCCTCTAGGTCATTGTTTGTCATTGCTGCAGTGTGTCTCATGTCTTTTACTTCACTCTAGACAGCCGGAGGAAAATTCTGAAATAATAGTGATAAATTGTGCTTTCGGATTGACATGTTATTATTTAATCTCTTTTTAAACTTTGGTACCAACTGTATGTTATATAATCTCCTTAGGCCATAATTTTATTGTTTGCTTTTCACTTACATACTTATGACAAATAATAAATAGAATCAAACATGAGATTCCATATTGTTTTACTTGTTATAGACATTCAGATAAGTCAATTACCTTTATTTTCTGTTTCAAGTTTATTTATGAGTGTGTCAGAATCATCTTTAAATATAATCTAAAGTACATTCTGGCTAGATTAATATTTGAACGTGTGCAAAGTGCTATACGGTTCTGCTCTGTTTGGGTTCTAGAGAGTGTACTGGATTTATCAAAGTGTAACAGATTGACAGTTCTCAGTCTTTCAGAAAAAACACATTATTTTTGGCTTCCAAGAAAATCAATCAATAATTCAGCTGGGGCACTATTCTGATTTAAATAAGATTCACTCACATGTCGAGGGTGTGGAAGCTCTCACATCTGGGGGTTGGGGTGCTAGAAGTTAGCTATTTGGCTTTGCTCTTCCGTCCTTCCCACAAGCTAGGAGGGCATGTTATCTTGGAGGAAGCAGGAGTTTCATATCCTCAAGTGATTCAGCTGGTTCTGCGCCCTGGGTTAAATCAAGTTCAGGATGAGGTGAAAGAGCATCATGGAATACTTTTTGATAGAGGTAGGTGTGAACAACTAAGGACATTATCATCACCTATATATTAAATACAAAAGTTAAAAAAGCTTTGCCTCTGCCTTTTGAGGATTCTAATACTCATTCTGATAATTTTATTCAAAAGTAATCTTTAAAAATTTTGTGTAGGAATTATAGCTTGACATGAAAGTGGAAGGAAAGAAGAAATTTTCACTGGAGAAGAAAAGTATATGGGCAAAAACCTAAACCAAGAACAGATGTGGTATTTGGAAGAGCAGATTGGAAGCCTGGCTAAGTGAAGTTTATGTGGCAGTATATGAAATATTAAAACTTTTTGAAGGGTTTGGATTATAGTTACCCACAAATGTTAAGATATTCTATATATGATTGTTTACTAAATCACAAATGCTACTAACAAAATCTAAAAATAGAAACATCATTTATACCTATTCATGCTTGCAAAAATGTTTAAAATAGACAAATTAGTTAGAAGCCAGAAGGAGACCAAAAGACTGTCAATAAAATATCACCACAGATTTGTGACAGTGAGCTTTAAAGGGAAGATGTAAATATGACATTTGTGTTAAAAATAAATAAGTGCGCTCACTTGTGCTGTTATGTGCACAGTGAAATAGATGAGAAAGGACTAGCTTGGGCTGGAAGTAGACAGAAGGCATCTTCAGATGGGGGAGAGAGAGGAGGAGTTAAGAGCAAGGTGCAAAGTAAACCATGAGTTCTATTTTCCTTTTCTTCTTAAAGAATCAAATAGCAAGTATTTAATAGATGTTTTAATAATGGGTCATACATTTTCACTGAAACAAACCATTTAGAGACCATTTATATTTAAATATGCGAGAACAATTCAAAATTGTTAAATGTTTCAAAACAAACAATTATTAATCAAATATTTGAATATGAAACTTGATGATCTATGTAGTAGACATTTTTGTTGCTTTTTCTTCTAAGATAAATATAAATAAATACAAAATAATTCAAGCACTTAGGATTTATGAAGAAATTCACAGAAAATGAGAAAAGTAGTGCCAGGAATGCAACTGTCAGATTATTACAATGCATGGCTAAACTTTGAAATAATTAAAAATAAATTAATGCTAAACCCAATGTTATAAAATTCCAAATACAGTCTGATAGAAACCAAAATATACCTGAAATCTAAAGAACACTGAAGTTTCCATGTCATAATTCAGGGCATGAATAGTATAAATCAGATATGATTAATTTCTAGATTAACTACTCTGCATCAAGTGATGCTGTAAGTGTTTGATTTGGTTATTTCTTAATCAGACACAGTCTTAGATAAGAAACTTACTCAAATACTTATTTCAATAAATACTTTGGCATGATGTGGTATTTTTTTCAGAAATTTACAAGATTGACACATTTTTCATTGGGGAGATAATTTCCTGTCATCTCAGCTAGATAATCTTTGTCTGTTAGATATTCAAAATACAATATGTATATTTGTTATCAAATTTATTCATGCTCTTTGATTCTCAGAAGTTTGAGATTTATAGAATGTACTCTCAGGCATATTCCTATGAATTTAAAATTATCTAAATATTCCGAGTATAGTTTGAGGGAAAATATCAATCTCATTGATCCCACCTGACAGACAAAATCAAATCTTGCTATATTTCATTTCTAATAGTAAATTTTATCTAGTGTTTGTACTATGTTAATTAATTTTCCATCCTAATACAGAAATTAGTTTCTCCTGTGCTGTGTGTGCACCTAAAGAGTCATTGGTAAAGTAATAAATTTATACTATATGGCGATCATATTTTTATCAGGTCAGTTCTCTAGGGTATAAAGGAAGCAATTTGAGCTTTGGGGAATCAAGCACAAATTTACACAATAATAAGTCTGAATACGAAGTACCACATTATTGATGTCAATGTAAATGCTTAAATTTCTTGCTGAAATATGCAATTTTTTGTTTATATCAAAAGATTTGGCCTGTTTAAGTGGCACATGCATATTCTTTTTGTATTTAGAACACCTCACATATACTCTCACAGAGGATGGAGCACTAGAAACAAGATATACTACTTATGTCTCTTTTTTTAAATCTTTATTGGTACATTAAATATACACATCATGATTGCACTCCATAATGGGGATTTGTACCAGTATAAGACACAACTTAATTCTCATTTTTTCCCATAGCCCTACCCACCCTACCACCCCCACATATACATAAAATTTGTTTCCTTACTTTTTTGTTACAATCTCAACATTGTCCCCTTTCACCCTATTTTACATTGAGAATTTTCTATTTCACAATATATAACATACAATGCTAGGACTCATTTACATCTTCATTTTCTCATACCAGAGAAAAGATGCGATATGTACCTATCTGTGCCCTATTTATTTCACTTATGAGGATATCCTCAAGGTATGTCCATTTAAGTAGAAATAATTCAAATATCATTTTTTATGGCAGAGTAGTACTCCATTCTGTCTCTTTTAAGTTTTCATTTCAGGACCAGTGAACATGTTCCATCAAACCTCGAGTGTTTATTCTAGAATTATTCCAGATACATTGAGCTTGTCATTGCCTTGATTCTTAACATTTCTTGCTTTGTGGGTCAAAGCTGCTTGGCCTGACAGATAGTATCATTATAATATTGATTAATCAAAGGGTTTACAAGTTATTTATTCTGCAGTTCTATTATTTCCCTAAAATCAACTTGTCCTTACTTTAAATAACCTATGGCAAAAATCTTTGAACTTTTGGTCTTAGGACTCATTTGCAACCTTAAAATTTGTTGAGCCCTCAGAAAAGTTGTATATGTTTTATGGTAGATTATATATATATTACTAAATACCATATGGAAATTAATACTCAAAATATATATCTTATTTTAAATAAAAGCATTCACCTATACTGATATGCTTCAGTGAAAACTAACATTTTCAAAAATATTCATGATAAAATAGCATTATTTAGCAAATCTTTTAAAAATCAGACTTAATTGAAGATATTTAGATTCTTATATCTCCTCAGTTTACAGGCAGATTTTCAGAGAGGAATGAAGTATGCTTCTTTAGTAGGTGCCACAAGGGCTGTACCAATAACCTGAACTGACACTATAATTTCATCATACATAATAAAGACTCTCAAAGAAGAAGACTTACAGAATGCTTCAAAACTTGTTAATAAAGATGAGATACCTGGGTTTGAAGTGAGAAAAAGTATTGGAGAAATTAATGATAATGTTTTTATTCTACTAATTAAAAAATTATTGAGAATTTTTACATCGATGTTCATTAGGGATTTTGACCTGTTGTTCTTGAACAAAACCCATTTGGCAAGAGAATTGGCAGAAGAAGTCAACAAATAGGATCTCATTCTTTTAAAAAGCTTCTGCACAGCAAAGGAAACCATCAACAGGAGCGAAAGGCAACCAACAATATGGGAAAGAATCTTTACCAGCTGTTCCTCAGACAAAGGGTTACTCTCTAGAATATATAAAGAGCTTACAAAAAAAACAGCCCACCCAAATTTAAAGATCCAATTAAAAATGGGCATCTGAAATGAACAAACCCTTTTCAGAGAAAGAAGTAAGAGCAGTGAAGAAGTTTATGAAGAAATGCCCAACATCATTGGTCATTCAAGAGATGCAGATGAAAACAACACTGAGATTTCATCTCACTCCACAAAGAACGGCTGCTATCGCAGAATTAGCCAGCAACAAATGTTGGTGAGGCTGCGGAGAAAGAAGGAACCCTTCTTCACTGTTGGTGGGAATGTAGACTCATATAACCTCTGTGGAAATCAGTGTGGAGAGTCCTCAAAAAGCTAGGATTGGAGGTCCTATTTGACCCATCCATCGCTCTTCTAGGTATATACACAAAATAATTAAAATATTCATAACACAGTGACATATGTGCACCCATGTTTACAGCAGCTCAATTTGTGATAGCTAAATCTTGTAAACAAACCAAATGTCCATCAAATGGATAAATAAGATGTGGTTCTTTCATATAAAGGAGTATTACTCTGCCATTAAAAATGATAAGATTGAGCCATTCATACTCAAATGGACATACTTTGAGGACATCCTCATAAGTGAAATAAATAGGTCACAGATGTGTAAATACCGTATCTTTTCTCTGGTATTAGAAAATGAAATTGTAAATGAGTTGTAGTATGTAAAGTTGATATTGTGAAATAGAAAATATTTAAAAGGAAAGATGGTGTAGATGTAAATATTGAGGGGAAATAGAATGTGACAGTAATGAGAAAAGGAGGCAAAGCTTAAGTATATAGGGGCTGGGGGTTTTGCAGGACTGGTGGAAGGGGAAAAAATGAGAATCAAGTCATGTCATATTGGTACAAACTCTCAATGTTGAATGTGATGATGATGTGTATTCATAATGTACCAATAATTATATAAATTAAAAAAATATTAAACACTCACTGAATCCTTTCATCATACCTCATTCATCACCGTTCAAAACTTGGTGAAGCAAATAGTGAAAGATGGTATTGTCACTTCTGGGGTGGTACATGGAGCAGGTTCTGGAGATCTGGGTTGGGAAGGCGAGGCCAGAATCACCACACAGAGTCTGGGGAAGTTTTGGAGAACACTTCAATTTTTATTGCAAGATACACACACTTATATAGACAGCAAGAAGTGGGAGTGGCTAAGAGCAAATAGCAATTACAAGGTTATATCTGATTGATGGATTATAGCATGTTGCCTTTTAGCTCTTGAGTGAGTGCCAGAATCATCACCCAGAAGTAACAGACAGCCTTCAAGGGACTAAAGGCCAGTTTCAATGCAGGGGAAGGAGCATGCTCAAATTCCTTTTGAGTGTCTTAGAGCTTGCTACAAGACATACTTTCAGCATGCTTGACCCAGCCAGACTTGAATTTCTTCAAGATGTAATTTTTCTAAAATTGTATTTTTACTTAAAAATGTAAATTTCATCAGAAGACCATGCTGTTATTTATTTTCCTTGAATAATAGGTTTTTGTTGCTAATTGTTAGAAAACTGCTTACAAAGTATCCATGGCTGGATGAATAGATTGTTTTTCAATTGCTCTTTCAAGAACAACAACATTCTGTGATAAAAATCAGCTTATACCTCAGACCAGCATCTTAATTTGGACTGTTTGACATAATACTTTGTTTGGTAAGCTATAATTAATAAGATCTTATTTGCTATGGATCTGGAAGCAAAGAGTCTAAGATCAAAATGTTGATTGATTTGTTGTCAGGGGCAGGTTTTCTCCACTCCTTCATAAGTGGTGGTTTCACTATATTTTTCCTGTAGCTGTGTATCGAGTACAGTCCTTGGACCTAGGAGATCAAATGGCAAAATACTGGAACTATAGTATCTGCTCCAGCAGTTTATAGTCTATGTTCATTAACTCTGATATGTCAGCTGCATTTGATTAAGAAATGTCTAGTTGGGCTGGGGATTTAGCTCAGTGATTCTGGCACCTGCCTTGCAAGTACAAGGACCTGGGTTAGATCCCAAGTAACCACCTATAACCATCAGGGTATGGAGACTCACACCCACCAGAAATCAGAACCACATACCACAGTGCCAGGCATGGTGGTTCCTGCCAGTATTCCCAGCACTCAGGAAGCAGAGGCAGGAGGATTTCTGTGAGTTTTAGCTGAGCTCAGGGCCAGTCAGAACTACAAAAGTAAGACCCTGTATAAAATAAATAAATAAATGGGTGGATATATAGATAGACAGATAGACAGATAGATATGTTTAGTAGGCAAGTAAAATATACTTCTAGGTATGTGGCTAAGCAAGCCAAGGAGAAAAGGAGTTTAGATGCTATGTGTGGTGCTTGCTGTTTTCTCTTCAGCCGTGTTTTCCTGCTCAGCTTCTCATTTACAATGAATTAAGCTATTTTCTGCACCAGGCTTTTCCACCTTTATATTGTGGCCTTGGAGCTTGTAGTGAATCTCCAGAAAACTTGTCCTAATCTAAACCTTTCTTCTCAAAGTTGTGAATATTGAATGTTGGTTCTTAGTGGCCAGTTAGTTAATATTAAATTTTAAGGGAAAAATAGTTAAATAACAGGTAAAATTCTACAGTACTTTTGAAATATTTTTAAAGTTGAATAGTTTGAAAAGCTTGACGTGTATTCATAAGAATCCTTACTTTTTATTTTTAAAAATTTCAATTGTTATCTGCAAGAGGTTTTATTTAAATTGTGTTTCAAAGTTTCCTCTCTTTCAATAAAGATTTTAATGTTCAGTGTCTATAACTAATTTTCTTAACAGAGTCTATCAATTTTTGTTGTAACACATTGAATTCTCCCTAGAGCAGTAAGGTCCTTTTGTGAAGTGGTAGCTAGTACTGTACTATGTAGAGTGGGGAAAACTGATTAATTGCTTTTAGAATAGTAAATGAAGCCTTTTAATTTAATGAATATTTCAACAGAATCAATTCACTTTGTCTCTCTAAAGGCAAAATCCCATAGGGAGAACTTCTTTGTGGTGACCTAGAGAGCAAATTGAAACCTCTGTGAGGTTGACATACCACCATTTATTTTCCCAAACATGCAGATTATCTGTATACCTCCAATATGTTACTTGTAGCCTAAAACACATCATGTATTAGGAGTTTAGATTTACAAATTATTTTTTAGCATTGTAAGTTGTGAGGCCAGGGCATGAGTTCACTCTAGCTGAGATCTGTTTATACTAAGTGTACTGCTGAAGTGGCACTGCTTAGAAAGCAAGAGCATGTAATGGATAGGCTAGAAGACTAAGAGCATGACTATGTGTGGTGGAAAAATGAACTGCATCTTAAATCTTGTGAGCTTGACATAATGCAACTTATTTACTGGATAAAGGCATTGAGATATTTAAAACAGTTTGATTTTTATAATTCATGGTCTTACATTATAAGCCAGAAATTGAGGCAATTTTTTTATGTATTTACTTTAAAAAAATTTAGTTGCTTGCACCTTGTTTTCCATTTATTTGAAAATGTGGCAAATATCTTTCTTTTTAAGAAGTTTTTATGATCATCTATTTTGATGAAATAAACCTCAGAATGACAAATGCTGATACTTATTTACTCTGAACAAGTTATTTTCATGTTTTTTCAGATGTGTATATAAATATGTTTCAGAAATTCTAAGACATCAAAATAATACCCTCACATATATCTTCAGTAGTTATTAAAACTATGTGGACTTCAGTCTTTTTGGTATCTTTGGCAATTTAACTTTGTTAAGTTTTATAGGAAATATTACATACAAGCCTTAGCATTTGCTTGATACAAATGTAAGCAAGCAAAATAGAGAAACTTCTATATTGTAAGATAGCAGATGTGAACATTTTACTCCTCAAAAGCAAGCTTCTTTATATGCATAGTGTGCTAAATTAGTTTGTGATTTCTTCATTGGCACGTATTTATTTTGATAGTTGTTTATGATTATTTCTCTCTTTTGGCTTTCTGATTTGAAATTAACTTAATCTTCTACACTGCGATCACTTAAACACTACGAATGTATTCATTAATTCAGATCAGTAGAGACAGACAGAATGTAGTGAAGTACTTAAGAAGACCAGCCCTAGCCAAGAAGGCATTACACTGCACTTTAAGGCACCTTCAAAAGCAAAGTACTTTTTAAAGCCAAATTAAACTATCAACATATACCAACTAGAAAAATATCAGAAATGTCAAGAAAGCTCTTTTTTTTCTTGTACATAAACATAAACAAATGAGCATATAATGAAATCTGATTCCTTTTTTTAAAAAACTGATTTATTGGTACGTTTCATATAGGCATTATGATCATTTTCAGCATTGAGAATTTGTACTTGTACACAACACATTTTTATTCTCACTTTTCCCCTTTTTTGGCTCTCCCTACAACACCCCCTACTGTACACATTAGCTTTGTTTCTTTTTTTTAACCATTATTTTTTTTCCTTTCCTTATTTATGAAACCTGGTTATTAATGATCAGATATAGGCTCTCAAAATTAAAATCTTATATGAATATTTGCTTGACATAAATAATGTTTTATTAAAATAAAGCAATATTTTAAAATGTAGGATCTGTATTTAGGTGTAACTTATTCAACACACACACACACACACACACACACACACACACACATATGAAAATAGATTTTCTACTTGGTACTGTTACTCTTCCTCCATCTCATCTTTGGGAGTTCATTACCTTAGTATTAGTTCAGAACATTAGAGAAAATATGCTGAATATAGCCAAGGCAATCTTCAGTGAAGATCACTTCCAAACTGAAGATTATTCTCAATATATGTGTATTTAAAATGTTCATTCTGTACACAGTATATTTCTTTCTTTCTTTCCTTTTTTAAAATTCAGTTGAGGGGCTGAAACTCTGTATGAAGCCCAGGCTGTCCTTGAACTCATGGCAATCCTTCTGCCTCAACCTCTTGAGTGCCGAGGTTACAGACATGCACCACCACACCAGGGATTTTCTCTTTCTTTTATAACCTTATTTGACAATCGTATTTTGACTGTATATCTCAACAACTCACATTTAATATAATTAATACCATGATAGTATTTGTTTCACAATTTGTTATACAATTTCTTTTTGCCTTCTGTTTTTCCCCCTCTTTACCAATTTATTTTGGGTTAATCACCATACTTCAAATATTGCTCAATGTTTTTATTGGCAGTCAAGTTGTATTTATTTGTTTTATACCTTTGCATTTGTTCTGGGGATTAAAGTGTGCTTCTTTAATGGAATGCATTCTCCTTACACTCATTTAATCTTGCAAAATACTGAAAATATGCATGTTCAGCTGTATTTTTATCTATACTTTGATTATGTTGTTTATCATTAGATATGCTGTATATCTATGTGAAAAATATTGTGTTTTAATTTTTCTTTTGAGCAGTTTCATTCTTTTGGTGAAAAAAAATAATAAATGTGAATATATAAACTGAATATGTGGTGCATTGATTTATTTGTATTCAACCATATTCACCATTTGTGATATTTTCTTTCCATATTTTTCTTGATATGTGGCATCACTTTTTCCAGCCTGATGATGAATTCTCTCAGATTTTTATTTATATGACCATTTCTCTATAGTCATTTTCATTTCAGAGACTAAATATACTGGCTAAAAACTTTGGGTTAGTAAGTCTTTTTTTTTCTTTCAGAATATAAGGAATGTTGTTTTGTGATGATTGTGATATGAATCATACACTAAAAATACTGCTTTCTCCTTTAAATACTTTTCTACTATATATGCAGTGCTTTTCTCTAATTATTTCAAAGATTTTCACCTTATGAAGTGGTTTCACTTCCTCCTCAGCCTTCTAGAATTCTGACATCATAGACATTTGCAATATTCTTAACGGACTTTCCCTTTCTAGAATATACTGTGTTTCTCTAATGTCATTTTTATCTATATTATTTTCTTTCCTCTTTTATTTATATGAGTACACTTCTAAATACTGTTTAAATTCTGCCATAATATCCACTTGAAGTTGACCTCTGTAGAATTTTTTTTTTTTTTTTTTTTTAAGGTTTGTTGAGACAGGGTCTCACATTGTAGTTCAGACTGGCCCTGAGCTCAGCCTCCAACTCACATCACAGCAGTCCTCCTGCCTCTGCCTCCCGAGTGCTGGGATTACAGGCGTGAGCCACCATGCCCAGCACTGTGGTATGAGGTACTGGTTGCTGCTGGAGTGAGTCTCCATGCCCAGTATTGTTATATGGTTACTGGAATTGAACCTGGGCCCTTGCGCTTGCAAGACAGGCGCCAGAACCACTGAGCTATATCCCCGGCCCTGTAGAATTTTTTTTATACTGAAGATATGTTGTACTTTTGTTTCTGTAGATATTTACATAACAATTGAAACTTAGATAATCTATTTAAAGTTTAGTAATTACTGGATTCTGTTTTACTTTTCAGAGGATTTACATATTTTATCTGGTTGTCATATGATTTTCTAGATTTAAATAATAAATTATTTTGTTACATGGTTTTGCTTTTCTTTTTTTCCTCACCTAGCAGGTATATTTTCATTTATTGTATTGCCATTTGTATTATTATTTGTTTGTAGTACATAATGTTGACTTTCCCTGTGGGAAGTTGGTGCACAGATGTGACACATCTTAATTACTCTTTCATCTCCCCCTCTTGCCTCTCCCACCATTCCATGTTTTGCTTCACTGCCCACCCGAAAAACGTGATTGTACAGGTATGGCTATGATGTAATGTCTTTAACTCTTAAGGGAAGATAACTGAAGGGAAAACATTGGGTTAAACAGAATTTTTAATTTTATTTTTTGAGAAACCTCCACACTGATTTCCATGGAGATTGTACTAGTTAACATCTTTATCAACAAGGTAGAGGTGTTCATTTTCTCCCACAGCTGCTCCAGTACTTGTTATTACTTGATTTCATTTTTAAAAATTTTTAATCTTTATTGATAAATGAGTCCTAGAATTGTACGTTATTACTTGATTTCTTGATGACAACCATTCTGGATAAGATGGAATCTAGGTGTTGACTAATTTACATTTATACAACCTCACTGCTGTGTATTTTAATATACTCTATTTTGACTCAGTGGCTCTAAGAGTTCCCCTGTGGCTATACAGATTAGTGATCATCCAAATGTTTTAATTTAGTTTATGCCCAGATTTTTAGTCTCACCTCCTCTTTTCTCAAACATTTCTAGCTCTTCTGACTGTCCTGGACTCTACATTCTAATATATCTAACAATGAGCACTTAGCTCTTTCTTGCCCACCTGTGTGCAGTTTGAAAGTGGACTAGTTCACAATAAAAATTAAACAATGAACTCAAAAATCTCCACCTGTTAAATCTGTGTTTGAGTACTACATTTTATCTTTAATCCTTGCCTATAGAAGATCTTCATGGTTCATAGCAGTAGATATTTCAAACCTCTAGTTATATGATAAGGTCATTCATTAACTGTGATGTTAATAAATACCATTTTTCAGAAGCACACAATCTTTTAATTTCTGTATTCCCTGTTTTAGAATGATGCTAGAAGAAACACATCTCCAAAATAAAATGTAAAGCAAGAAAAATAAGATAATTTGTTCAAGAAAATCATCTTCTATCTTGACAAATAACATCTAAGTTACCTAGTTAAAATGGAATTTCAAATAATTGACACTTTTTACTTCTGTTATATTTGAAATGTATAGGACATTATCATACCAAAACAGTCATTTTTTTCTTCAATTCAAGGTTAACTGTACATCTTACATTTCAATATGAAATACTTGCAACTTTAGGCCTTAAAAATACTACATTAGAAGGTTCATAGGAATTGAATTCTTCTCTTACTCAGTAAAAGAAAATAAATAAATATAATTATGGAATAAAAATGAATAGTATATTTTTATCTTAAAGATTTGGGTATAAATTTCCAAATTAAATAAATAAAATAGTTCAATTTGGTTGATTCTAAGAAAGTTATATTTATGAGGGCATATTACCAAAGAAAGAGAATGCACATGTGAAAATAAAGTTAATGAAAAGCAATTGCTTTGTGTTGAAATTAAACGTCATTCAAAATTTGAATAAAAGATGCACCTGAAATCCACATTCTTCAGAGTTTGGTATACCCAAACTACAATATTTCATGACATAGTATTAAATTAGTAGTTTTATCATTTCTATTTTGATCACTGCAGAACTTAACTGAGTAAGATCAAGATACCATCTGATATTCACTTAACAGCATTAAGTTTATTATATATAAAATATTCTTGTCTTTTTCCTCGAGCAAACAATATGAAGATTCTTAGGGTACAGTGCTCATGAGACCATGAATCTAAGGAGATGAAAACTGGAAATATTTACAAATGTTAAAAATATCCATCCTGACTGCCTAACTCAATAGTGTTTCATGCTAATAACTTTTAATTGGAAATGTAAATAGAATATTGAAAGTTTAATATGCTTATAGAAAACTTGAATATTCTGTTTATACTCAAAATTCCAGTATGGCATACTGTAAAATTGATCGCTTTCTTGATTTTTCCTCTTTCTTCTTTCTTTCCTCAACCTAGTCCCTCCCTCTCTTATTTTTTAAATTCAAATCTTTATTGGTGCATTATGAATACACATCATCATAGCATTCAATATTGAGAGTTTGCACCAGAATATGACACGACTTGATTCTCATTTTTCCCCTTCCCCTGACCACTCTGCAACCCCTCACCCCCTATATACATAAGACATGTTTCCTTTTTTATTACTATCACATTCTCTTTCCCCTCTTTATTTATGCCTATACCCTCTTTCCTTTTAAATATTTTCTATTTCACAATATCAACTATATATACTAGAGCTCATTTATATCTTCATTTTATCATACCCGAGAAAAGATATGATATTTACATATCTGTGACCTATTTAGTTCATTAATGAGGATGTCCTCAAGGTACATCCATTTGAGTATGAATGACTCAATCTTATCATTTTTAGTGGCAGAATAATACTCCATTCTGTAAAATAACCACATCCAAACATTCATCTGGAACCACAGAAAACCTACAATAGCAAAAGAAGTTCTAAGCAACAAGGACATGGTGGGGGATATTACTATCCCAATCTTTAAATTATTTTATAGAACCACTGTGATAAAAACTGCTTGGTACTGGAAAAGTAATAGATGTGAGTATTAATGGAGTAGAGTAGAAGATCAAAAAACTACTCCAGATATACTAAGTCACCTCATCTTTGACAAAGGTGCCAAAAATCCTCAATGGAGGAAAGATAGCCTCTTGAACAAATAGTGCTGGGAAAACTGGGCTTTAACTTACCAAAGACTAAAGTTAGATATATCTCTTTCACCATGTACCAAGCTAAAATCAAAGTGGATTATAGATCTCAATATTAAAACAGACACACTAAACTTGCTGTAAAACAGGTTAGGTAAAACTCTTGAAGACACTGGCTTAGGGAAAGACTTCCTGAGCAAAATCTCTATAGCATAAGAATTGGCAGAAGAAATCAACAAATGGAACCTCATTCTATTAAAAAGTTTCTGCACAGCAAAGGAAACCACCAACAGAGTGAAAAAGTAACCAACAATATGAGAAAGAATTTCTACCAGCTGTTCCTCAAATAAAGGGTCATTATCTAGAATATATAAAGAACTTTAAAAAAAATCAACCTTCCTCTTTTATTCATTTTCCCTCCATTCCCACTCTTGCTTTTTCCCTTTCCACTCCTTTTCTTCCTTCTCTCTTTATCTTCCCTTTTTTTGTTCCTAGATGAGAAGTAGAAATTAATGTTACATTGTGTCTCCATAGCTGACTCAATGTCAGTTGAAATGAAAATATATTTGGCTTTATATATCTATTATACACATTTAAATGCCAGAGATTGTTTTATTAATTTTACAGAATTCTTCCCCCAAACCCTCCTAAACTGGCTGCACTTTACTCCTTTATCAGATAAGGAAATAGAGATGAAGAATGTAATGTCTACCTTGTGGCTAAGTGATCCTCAGAAGTCATACATCCAGTTTGAGACAGACGGTTTCAAGCAGTGCACCTAACTTTAAGTTCTTTTTCTTTTCTTCAGTTATGTTGCCCCTTCAGATGTATTAAGGATGATTGCTTCCAATTGAATTGAATTATTTTAAACAATTTTGAATAAACTCTGTCACTGTATATCCTCTTTGCATCACTGCCAATATTGTTAATTTAATGAATTAGGCAATATTTCAGTGAAAATTTATCATATGAAATTCTTAACAAAACAGACAGTTTAAATATAAAATAAATGTACTGAAATATAACATTTTCTGGTCAGTGTGTGGTGAAATCACTGATAATCTTTTGGAAACCCTAATAAAATGTATAGTTTTGGGGACAACCTCTACCAGTCATCTTGGTTTTGAATATAATATATAGAATTTTCCTAATCAATTTTAAAGATTACATTTGTGCTTTAAAATTTTTGAGGCTCTTAGCTTGTGTAGGGAGAACTGCAAGAAGGTTAACTGCTTAAACATTTATCATTTTTAGAGCAAAATCTTGCACTGAAAATATGCAGAGTGAAGTACTGTAGCAATTTCCAAATACCATGAGATGATCCACTTTCGAGATGATAATCAGAAATAAGTCAACGCCATACATTTGGTTTCCATTTGCTTTTTAAGTATTAGGAAATTCTTTTTACTCTCAACTACTCCTATTTACTTCATCTTTTCAGATGGGAAACACTTTTCTCTGAATTGATGACTACTTACTTTTCAGCTAAAGTAAATACAGGTCTATATCTCTTTTCATTTGTGTGAGAAGCTGACACATTCTGTCACAACATAGCTTGAGTAAATGGGAAAGTGACAGCTTCCTGGCAAAATTTTAAAGAGATAAACATCTATTTTTGTTTAAACATCCACTAAAAATCAGATGGTAGCTTTTCAGGTTGAAAGGAGAAAAACTCGCGAGTGGTGTTGGTCTGTAAAGGAGTGTATGAAAGCAGACTTCTGAAATCTGCCTCCCAGATGGGAATTGCAGCACAACATTTTCTGCAATTAAATGATAAGTTTGGAGAATAAATTCTATTGAGATAACTGAATTATCAAGAAAATAGTTTAGCAGAATGTAAACAACCAAACATTAACAGGTATAATTTATTCTGAATTGAAATATTTATTCTTTATCCTGATGTTGAAGTTTATTCCAGTTTTTAATCAGACACTATATCCTTAAACATTAGGCTACTTGACTGAAAAACAGGATCAACATAGTTACTATTATTATTTAGTTTTTTTTTCTTTTAGCTAACATTTTTGTGGTGTTTTTCCTCTATCACTAATACATAAACTATTTTTGGCTAAGTGTATTACTTATTATGTCAGACAGTAGCACTACTCAGAATACTTATATTCCTTCTCCTGTTTGCAATAAAGGCTTAAAAACAAACATGTTTATAATTTGTCATTAATTTTGAAACACAGGATGAATAGATATTTCATATTAAATTTAAGATTAACAATTTAGTAAAGCCGAAAGTTTGTGTTGATTATTGTGACATAAGATCACATTAATGTCAGTCAGAGGTATACATTAAATATAACTGTATTGGATTTTATAACTCATTTATAATTCCTATTGATCTTAATCCCCTCTATAGCACTGCATGATTATTCTTCAGAATGTTCTTGAGCAAATAAATTGGAATTTGATACTGCATATTCTACATTGCTGTGGTAAAATGCTCTGAGTCTGGCACAGAAACAAACAGCATGTTATTCTGCAAGTCTCTCTCATCGCCTTCCACATCTGCACTGTTAAACCACTCACACTCCCGAGAAGAGGAGAACGGCACAAGGTCTGCATTTATTTTTCTGTTACAAAACACAGGTTGTTAATCCTAAACCTCTAGTTTTCTTATATAGGTCACTTCTCAGTACATACAACCAGGAGCTGATAATTGTTAAATTGTAGGATTAATACTCTTAGCAGATAAACAACAAACATTCAAATTATTCTCATACTTGACTAAAATGGGTTTTTGGTAGAAAGTAGTTAAAGAATTACAGATCATAAAATATTATTACTTTAAATTATTGAATTGAGCTACCATATAAGCATAAAATACTTCATCCTTTTATATTTATTTTTATTTTCCTTTTGTTTAGCTGTTCATTTAACTCAGGGCCTTAAACACACTAGGCAAGTGCCTTACCACTGAGTTATTCCTCCAGCCTCTGGTCCCTTTTTAAAATCTAAACAAAAGCTTGATCTAAAATACTCATTAATTTCCTAGTAATCCTTTTGTTTAGAAACTCTCAGGGTAAGAAAATGCTGCCAGTTGCTGTGTACATAAGCATCTGAACTTTAACTTCATGTTGGCCTTTTTGCTGGCCTTATGCTGGCCCTTGCAGAATATTTCAGATTTACACACACAAGAAAAATGTAGACACTCAGTGAAAATGTATAGGAAAACACTGAAATGAAAGATCTGAAATATAGACTATCATGACCAGGATCTCCAAATCGGTAACCTTAATAATGACCTGCTCTGAAGCAAGAAGTGAGAGAGTTGACCTGGGATTTAAATAAACAGCATATTCATTTTACATTGATGTTTCTTGATTAACAGTAGAAGACATCGCTCCTGAAAGCATCTGCAATGTCAGTAATTCCATTAACAAAGAAGCCACTTTATTATCAACATACTGTAGATTCATTTTAATGTGTCATTTGCACTTCAAAGTCACATAACTTTTATTATGGTAAATCAATTAAAACTATTTCTCATGATAATTTATCTTCAGCAGAGTTTATCATCTCAGAGAATGTAATATTTCCCAATTTAACTTCCAAGACAAAAGTGATGTAATTTGAATGCCTTTTACTGAGCTTATTAAGCATAAAGATCACAGAAATTTCAAACCCTGAAAGATAACTGTTTCATCTATGTGATAAAATGGAAGCCACATTTTTGTAGTGCAGCACAGGTAGTGGAGACAGTATGCTAATTAGTAATATAACCTCATTTACTGATTTTCTGTGTCTCCCATTTTAAAAGATAATATAGTAAAAGCACTCAGTTGCTTTGATATTAATTTTAAAGCCAACATAAAGATTTATATGAAAAACTTTTAATTGAAATTGCAAATGAACTGAATTTCAAGATGCTACACTTACCTGTTTTGTTAATTTTAATGATGCAAGAACACACTTCTAGGATTTATATCTGTCCTTTATCTTTGAAAAATATCAGCACTTTTTCATTTTATTGAAAATGTCTGAAATAAGCAGTTTTTTTGTTTTTTGTTTTTTTTTTTTTTTAGGTTTTTGGAGACAGGGTCTCACTTTGTGGTTCAGGCTGGCCCTGAGCTCAGCCTCAAACTCACATCACAATCCTCCTGCCTCTGCCTCCCGAGTGCTGGGATTACAGGCGTGAGCCACCACGCCCGGCTGAAATAAGCAGTTTTAATATCCATTTGCAGCCTGCAATATTTGCATGGAAATGGGGTTTTAGGCTTTTCTAAACTCAGTATTAGAGGATATTTTCAAACATTTACTCCATTGTATTTCATGTTATGATCCAATTGAATTTAACCCAAAAATTCTGTCAATAGAAATAGAAGAGAAAATATTTACAATTTTTCTATGAGTGGCAGTAAGAATTTTATGTAAGTATGTAATATATTTACTAAGAAATATGGATCTGGTAAAGTTTGTTTTATTATAAAAACAGTGTAATTGGCATTGTTTTCCTTCTTGTTTGTGTATCGCTTGGAAAATTGAATTAAAATAGGTGCTTTATTTTCTTATAAATGTTTATAGGCTCTCAGTTTCTTTTCTAAATGTTGAAAAATGATAGCCATTTTGTATCAGTGGTACTTAGGGTGGAGTGTGTACTTGCCTGGCTTTGGCTTCTCCCATGAGTACCCTCGGAGCACGCTTACAGGGGTGCGTTGGTGGGTCAGGAAAGCGTGATGTTGGGGTCTATGTCTTACAGACTCCTTTCTGTGCTGATCCGCAGCTGTACTCTTCAGCCTGGGTAATGAGAAGCTTTCCTCACAAACACCCTTTTGCTGTGATATTTCTTCCTTAGAACAAGCCTACTATGAACGAATCTCTGGAAACATGCTGACTTATTCAGTATTTATTTATTTATTGGAAGATTATTTCCAGAACTTATAGGAGGAGAATTAGATTACCACACACTTTGGGAAACTGAACTTTTTATTTGTGCATTTGTAATGGGAAAATTACAATCTAAGATAAAAGAGAATGATATTTGCAAAGTAAAAGAGAGTAAAATCAAATTAATTATCATAATTTTATTATCACAAACCATCATGGCAATTTTTGAAAATTTGTCTGAGGACAATTGGGCATTTAGAGAAGAGATTTAGAATAGTTACAATCGGGGAAAATCATGAGAATTTAAAATGGGAAGGTCTAAATTAACACTTGATCTACATAACACATTTATATTACTTCAGAAATAGTATGATAACAGTATTATTGTTTTGTTGATAATAAAATAGCTTTAGCAGTGTCAGTGAATTTAAGAAAATTTTAGACAAGGCTTTGGAAACCTTCTGGATCAAGGAAATATTTCAAACTATAACCGACCCCTTTGCATAGTCTCTGCCACTGTCTTGAAAGTCTAGAATCCTTGAAATTGGTGGCTACAAATTCCAAGGAAGAATTAGGATCCCATTAAATCCTTCTGAACTTGCTTAAATCACAGTTCTTTTCCTCTTACTGACAGAAATGCTATTGTAAAGACCTGGGAAGTACTATCAAAATATTTGGAAATTAATTAAATTGCAAGGTAACATAGTTAGCTATTTTGTCAGCTTTACAACCTCGTAATTAATTTGAGGGTTTATTTATGTTTTTTCTCTCAAAATTAGAAATATTTTTCCTTTTCTTTATTTTTAAAATAATAATCCGTACTACTTATTAAAAGCCTAAAAACAGGTAGGTAGAAATTAGCTATTTTACACTTTTCTAAATTGAAATGATTCTTGATGTCTTTATTTTAAGATTATACACCTAAATTATTTTAGTTAGTATAATATTTTATAAAGTGTATACATGCACATTTGTATGAATATATCCATGCCTATCAATCCACTCACATAGATATAAAATAGTGAGAGAACATCCTAATAATGTAGTTTGATTTAATGAATAGCTAACATCTCAAGAAAAAATGTATATTTGAGTTCCATCTACTAATGCCCATTGATATACATTTTAATGATTTAAACCCTACAACTAGTGCAGCCCTATAAAATGAATCTACATGTTAATTTATTGCTATAGATTTTCCAGTTTTCACAGAGATTTGTCCTTTTCCACCTTGTTCTACAAATGAAAATAACAAGATTTCTAGCTATTCTCTTCATAAAAATAGTTTCTGTCCTTCATTAATCGCGTTTTAGAGGACATAGTCCTTTGTTATCCTAGTTGTACACATAATCTATTATTAGAGATCTCAACATAGGCAGACCAAGGGGTTAGTTTTCTGTTTCTCACAGTCTTTAAAATAATCTTTAAAAACCTATCTCCAATGTTGGTGGGAATGTAGACTTGTACAACCCTTGTAGAAATCAGTGTGGAGATTCCTCAAAAAGCTAGGATTGGAGATTGCACTAGACTTGGCCATTGCTCTGTTAGGTATATACACAAAAGAATTAAAAGAATTATATCAGAGCAACATATGTACACCCTTGTTTATATAAGCTTAGTTTGTGATTGCTAAATCTTGGAAACAACCCAAACGTCCATCAAATGGAGACTGGATAAGGATGTGTTTCTATTATGGAATGGAGTATTATTCTACCATTAAAAATGATAAGACTAAGTCATTCATATTCAAATGGATGTACCTTCAAGACATCCTCATAAGTGAAATAAATAGGTCGCAGATGTGTAAATACCGTATTTTTTCTCTGGTAGAAGAAAATGAAGATATGAATTAGTTGCAGTACATGTAGTTGATACTGTGAAATAGAAAATATTTAAAAGGAAAGAGGATGTAGGGTAAATAACGAGAAAAAGAATGGGTAGTAATAAAAAAAGGAAACAAACTTCATGTATATAGGTAGTAGGAGGTTACAGGGTAGGTGAGGGAAGGGGAAAATGAGCATCAAGTTATGTCATATTCTGATACAAAATCTCAATGTTGAATGTGATGATGATGTGCATTCAAAGGTACCAATAAAGATTGAAATTAAAAGAAATAATAATCTTTAGAAAATTTGGTCACAGCATCTCAAGGTGCATCCATATGAGTGAAAGTGGCTGAAGTTCTCATTTAATTTCTAGAATTCCAGTGTAGCCCTTACACTTTCCTAAGTGATGTAGTAATTTTATTTGTGTTTAACTGTTTTTGATTAAATTTTCATTATTTTACTTTTTTCAATGTGAAAAATAATGTGAGATACAGAAGTTTTCAAACTAGGTGCCAAAACCAAAACCCAAGATCTGAACGATTAACGGTCAGAGCACAGGCCACTTCAGCACACAATGAACTTGTACAATACTCAACATCTCAATCAACACATTTTTAGTGCTATCATTTGTCTTTTTATAAAGACTATTTTCACCTCAGAACAATAGGTCAAACTTGGCAAATTATCAGAATGGTGAATGAGACTTAATTTGACTAATTAAATTGACCCACCTAACTGATTTCTTTTACCAAAAAAGTTTTCCTATTTGTACAATGTAACATACTGTTTGAACATCTATTACTCTGAAAACCATTGATAAATGTGTTTACTATGTATTAGTTGCATCAAAATAACATCAGTAGCTCTATGGTTTGTGTAAAACCAGGATATCTTGCTACTTAATAACACGTAATTCTCATTAGTACATAAGAATTATAAGACTTGACATTTTAAAAATTAAATTTAATATTACCTTTTCATTCTGTTTAAAAAACCACTGATAAAAAAACTACTAAACTTTCTTTTTTGAATTATGGATTATAGGCTCAAAGAAGAGTACTAATCCTTAATAGTGTAGTCATTATCGGTTTCAGGGTGGTACACGGCCAAAGATCAGGTTTGGAGGCTTGGACCAGGAGGGTAAGCTCGCAGAGTCACTATGAAGACTCCAGCGAGATTTCCACCGAAGCTTCTATCTTTACTTAGGGCTACATGGGCTAATATAGAACAAGAATGGGAGTGGTTATGAGTGCTTAAGGGCAACAGGGCTGTAGCTGATTAGTGGGGAACAAGTTTTTTTTTTTTTTTTTTTTTTACTTTTTATGATTAGCTCTTGTCCAGCAAAGGAGTGATGAGGAGGAATGGGTATAGGCTAGCAGCTGTAGTCCAGTTTCCATGCAAAGGAGTGAGCATTCTCGAACTCCTTTGGGTGTCTCCCAGCTTGCTAGAAGATATGCATGTGATATACTTGACCCAAACAGACTTGAACTTCTTCATTTCCCCCTTTTGTCTTTGACTCTAAAGCCTCAGCCAAAAGCATCACGTTTTTATGGCTTCATTTGTATCTGTGAGTAGAGCACTAAACAGGAATAAAAAAAATTAAATCACACGTGGTTAGTACCTAAGGGGAAGATAGTATATGGGACTTAACCCCAAAACCCAATTTAGCCCATCCAGAAAGTACTCCATTCCAGATGGTGTCTCATACATTGTTTACGGTAATAACATCTAAAGCTCTAATGTGTCAATTGGGATAGCTTACATCGAAACAAGGAATCCTGAGTTTCCCAAATATACCATGACAGATTTTAATATTGATTACAAATTTGGCAGGGGTAGGGAGTTACATAAATGTCAGTGAAATTAGCATGGTGTTGACGCATTATTTTAGTCTCTAAAAGTTCAAAGTCTTTTAGCAACATGTCCATTTGTGTGCATAATGTAAGGATTGCCAGGCACAATCTTAGAAAAGCATGGACAAATGGCCTAGCATAAGTGAAGTGTTTCAAACAAGTTGACTGATGGTCATAGCTGTGACCATTTGATTGTGAAAGCAGACAGAGGCAATAGCCACAGCAGAAAGGTGAGCCACTAGGGAGATCACTATTGCAACAGTGGGAACATTAGCTCGAAGTGTGGATCGTGATCTTGCCAGTCTCCAGTGAGGTAAGTGGGTATTCAAATTGCTGGAAGGGTCTTGCTTTTTCTGAGGAGGACTGGCTTGTTTGGTATTAGCAGTGAGTGCCACATACAACGGGATGACCATCAGGGATCCAGGAATTGGCTTTGGTGTTCCAGGAGGGGCAAGGATTTGTACTTGAGCACAGAGCATCTTTATGGATCCCCATGTGATTGGAAGTTGATTACTCGGCTTGAGGAGATTTTTGGCATCTCTTGCAGGGGTCTTCACTGAGCAATAACCTCTTCATTGTGTTGGTTGGTGGTGAAGGGCTTGCCATGTCTATCTGGAATCCACAGCAGCTGACAGGCTTTCTGTGGAAATACACAACCAAACCCTCACCCAATAGTTTAGAGCAGGACCCTTCCATACTTCTTAGAGAGGATCCTTCTATAGCACTAATATAACACAGATAGCATGACTGCAGGGCAGTCATGAGTTTACAGAGTCACCACGCAGACTCTGGGGAGGTTTTGGCAAACACTTCTGTCCTTCTTGAGGGCTACATAGGCTTATATAAAACAAGGAAAATGGGAGTTTCTATGAGTGCATAGGGGCAACAGGGTTGTAGCTGATTAATGGGGCACAAGTTATTATTTTTTATGGTTAGCTCTTGGCCAAAGAGTCATGACCAGAGGAGGAACAGCAGGCCCCCAAACAGCTATAGGACAGTTTCTACACACAGTAGTAAGCACATTCAAACTCCTTTGGGTGTCTCCTAGATTGCTAGGAGATATACATGCAGCTCTTAGATAGAAAGAAGTGAGAGTGGGGGATCTCCCCCTGGATCCCTGAGAAGGGAAGTGGCCTTTGCTATTCCTTGCTTTTAAACCATTGACATCATTGATGAGCTTCTGACCTCCTGAAGCCTGAAATAATACATTTAAGTAGTCATATTAAATTACTATATTTGTGGCAGTTTCTCATGCAGAAAAGAATTAACACAATGGCCTTTTTGGTGATCTATATGAAATGTATTCTTGTAATGTTCGGTATGTTTTATCAGGTTATTCAGAAATTCATTACTAGCTATTTATAGAGTATTATGATGCACTTAAAACATATTATTGTAAAATAAAGGTTTGATAAGTGAATACAACATATTTTCTAGGCTAGTAGAATATATAATGTACAATTTTAATGTTATTAATTTTGCTACTAACAATAACAACAAGAATATTGAAAATAATCCCCAGAATGAAAGCAATGAATTTTCAGCAAGCTGTTACATTTTCAAAATGCTGCTGATATAAAGGAAGATCTACCTTAGCATACTTGAGGATGATTGGGAAAAACACATATTTGATCACATTGAAGTTCAGCCAATAGCAGAACTCGCCTGTTGGCCCATTTTCATCATACTGCATTTCATTTTTGGCTGGAGCTCAGTTCCCTAGTGCTGAAAGTATCACTCCATGCTTCAAAGTGTTTGCATGTAGCCTTTTTTTATTTTTGATGTGCCCTTCTTATGGTTTTTTCTTGACAAACTTTTAAGTAGTCTTATTTTCATTAACCCTCAAGTCTCACTTTTAAGCTATTTCTCTCTCTTTATAAACCAACTTATTCAGTTGTGCTTACATTTCAGTTTTCAATGCTCATTATTGTCATATATAAGCAGATTGTTAAAGTGAATTTTTAATGTGATGTATTGTGTGAATTTAGTGCATACATAGGTGGGAGACATAAAAAATGGACATTCAGAACAAATGCAGAAACACTAGAGTCAGTCAGGTATAGAGTCAGATATAGAGAACACAGCATTTAAGAATAAAAGTATCATGATGTAGTCTAACATGTCTTAGAGTATGGAAAAAATGAAGACAGTTAGAAGATCAGTGTTCTAGAATGAAAGGATTGTCACCATGTGATGATGGTGAAGACAATCTTCTTCAGAGAGAAGGCTAGAAGTTGGTATTTTCCCATCTCACATATTTCAGGCAAGTTTTCCCTAAGGAGGCCACTCAGGACGCTTCACAGGAAACTCAGAAGCTGAGAAACTCCACAAACTGAAGCCTCACTCATATGTGCATAGGACTCCAGGCTGATGTTGTAGTTAGTAAACAGGCAGAGGCTAAATACAGCTGCAGCACATTTCTACCATAGGTCAAAGCAAACAAGCTGAACATTTCCCATGAGGCATGAGAAGTGCCTAGAGAATTCAGTGCCTGTATGAATTCTTTCCTAGATTGATAAAATATTATTAGTGTCTTATCTTCACCTACTTTTATGTCTTGATTCAACAAAAATCCCTATAAATACTATGTTACAGATATATACCTGTAGCATGTGGCCAACACATACAGAATATTAGTGGTACATACACAAATATGAATTAATGCATTAGAAATAAATAGATTTAGAGCCAGAAAGACCCAACTAAAATAATAATTTAAAAGGTGAAGCAATTTACAATAAGAACCCACATTATTTTTCCTAATTTTTTCTGGTATTTAAGTGGATAAGGCAAATATTACACTATATCTTTCAGATTAGATAATCCACTCAGGAGTAAAGCATTAATTACACAGCTACAGAACAGAATTTGTTTTCCTAATTATTTTCCTTTTCCTCTTTGTTACATCATGCTGATTTAAAATATCAATTGAATTAAGTGATACATCATTATTCTGTGTACATGAAAACAGTACAAGAATATTTTTGTGAAAATTGGCATCAGTGCTTCGTTATTGTCATAATCAATCAATACAATTTATTGATTAAATGTTGAAATCAATTAGCAAAATCTAAGAACTTCATTTAGCAGTCATATTATCACAAAATATACATAAATGATTAAAAATCCCATTTTAAATATTACACTTTCTACTTTTTTCATTAATAAATTGCTAATTTAATAGCCAAACCTTGACCATGCAGCTTTTTTATGGAATCTACTTTCATTACTAGTCACAGTTTTGCCAAGTAAGCTTCAGGGGGAAGTAATTAAATTTAATAGAAGCCACCTTCATTTTGAATCTGCTGTCAATTTAAAGCCATGGGGAAAGGTAATTATATTTAATAGACACCATAGTTTCTAGACGAAGATGTACGGTATGTGACGTTAGTCATTAGCCCAGCAGTCTGAAAAGTAAAAACTCACTTAAAATAATGCCATACAAGTAAACTAGACTCTTTCTTTTTCAATTTATTAGAAGCAAAAACTAAAAACCAATATTTTATTGCTAAACACATTACCAAAATTTTGCTCAGAAGATCCAGTTCAATAACTTCAAGCAATAAAAATGAAGGTAGTTGGAATTTATCAATCTCATTGAACTATTATTAATTCTTAAGAAAATATATATTGAAAATTTCTTTAGGTTCAATAATATCTGTGTAACTGATGACACTGGAACTATAAATTGCTACTTTTTGAGTCAGTTTAATACAGTCTAATATTCTATGGTGCATGTTAGGTAAATTAAAGAAATTTACTGGGTTTCAGCAGAGTTTTAAATTAGTAAAATAAACTAAATATGAAAGCAGAACATTCCATTCTGGTAAATGAATCTGTAAGGATGACTGCATCTCACTATGCATTTCGTAGGTTCCTTATGCCATTTGGCTCACTCTGAGGTCACCTTACATTTCAGTTTTGTTTTGTTTCTTTTTTTTTCTTTTTTAGGTTTTTTTGAGACAGGGTCTCGCTTTGTGGTTCAGGCTGGCCCTGAGCTCAGCCTCAAACTCACATCACAATCCTCCTGCCTCTGCCTTCCGAGTGCTGGGATTACAGGTGTGAGCCACCACGCCCGGCACTGTGGTATGTGGTACTGGTTGCTGCTGGGTGTGGGTCTCCACACCCAGTATTGTTATGTGGTTACTGGGGAATCGAACCCGGGTCCTTGCGCTTGCGAGACAGGCGCCGGAACACTGAGCTAACTCCCCGGCCCTTGTTTTGTTTCTTTTCTTCATG